>JAQBSW010000681.1:0-177753 GCA_029291075.1 Eudiplozoon nipponicum
AGAACCGCGCGCGATCCGAGAGGATCACGCGGTGGACTATTGTATCACAGTGAATTTATCTCACTTTATTATATTATTCATTACTATGAAAATGATTGATTGTTTACTAAAGAAAGCAAAGAACGATAAATTTGTGAGTTGTTTGTCATTTAAATTTTAAACGGTTTCCATGGTCAATTTTAGTGATAACTTTCAAAGTACCCCTACATCATAAAGAGATATGGTACCTAGCAGATGCGGATGTCTAGGTGTCCTTTGAGTCCTGCTTTGTTTGTTGTGTTGTATTCTAATGTAGATTTACGCAACCAGTATATCAGGAGAAGCATGATGTGAAAATTTTAGGTTAAGGCTTTGATGAAACTTGCTGATATTTTCTAGCGATATCAAAATACTGAAAATCGTCCGAATCCATTTCATAAATTAAGCAATGATGATGGCCTAGAAATGCAGTAGCAATATTTGACGGCAAGCCGTGCTAGTGTATCAGCATGTTTAATGCAGCGTGTTGACGATGTTGAATCCTCCGCCTTATATAAAATGATCTTGAATGATAAATTTAAACCACCATAGCTGATTGTAACAACTTTATTTAAAAAGAATTTTTTATTTTTATTTTCCAGAACATTCTTTGTTTAAATACTTGATTTTTAAAATTGTGCGCTATTTTTCAGTTTTTGAGTATCTCGCTTCCTGTCTGGTTTTGAAATTTTGGTCTGCTGCATTTTAACATTTCTTTCCATTATAAACGATTACAACATTTTACAATATAATCTTCCATCACTTGCCTTGTGTTCTGATATAATATAACACTGAGGAGGAGCCTTGGAACAGGTATAATTGTTTTATTTGTGGGTCACGTACACATCAAAACAGATAATTGCTGAAACTATAGCTTTCCAACTCTCACCTTCCAATTGCCATAAGTAAGTGCAATTTAATTATTATAACATTTGATCATGAATACCGATATTAAGTATGAGGACACATGCATGTTAGTGCAGGACATAGCAGACTTGAATTTAAATGACACAAGCAATAATATAAGCATATCAGACTCTACTGTGAATTTTAGGACTTCCAGCGATCTGGCATCTATGGGGCTTATAGTCACGAATAGGTTAGGGGCCTCAACACAGCGTAGAAAAAAACCTGGACACCATGGTGGCAACGAGTGCAGATAGTAAGCATGTCAGAGTGTGTTACGAATGAAATTTATTGAGCTTGTATAATTGCAGGTAGCAAGTTATTTATTTATAGTCAGGTCAGACCTCATCCAGTCTTTTTGTTCAAATTTTCGTAAAACAATGGCGTATTTCATTTGAATTAAATGGCTAAATGTCGGAGAATTAATTTTACTCGTTACATTGCACGTTTATATAAAAATAATCCTTTAAAATTTTCTAGATCCTAAGTTTTTCCTCTTGCACATCAATTTACCAAATAGATTATCTAATTCCAATACGAAATCCCTTCCGGTTTTATCCACAGATAATACCAGCTTTTCCAATTCCTAATATTTCCAGTTAAGATGTTTATAGCCCCATGGTATTACTACCTCTGAGTTTGGACAGTATAATCGTTCCTGATCATTGGAAAAGAGCTATCTGTAAATGATTTATTTCTTTGTCCTACAAAACCCAAACAACCCAATACCAATAATTTTATACTTTCATGAAGGCATAGCATGTGTTACGCTCCGGATAGAGTTTTTAAAAGACAGAAATTGATGAGGAAAGAAGTATTGCTGGTGGCACATAATGGAGCCTGGAAGAACTTTTCAGAAGAATGCCGTGTGGTTTGTGAGTCTGAGAAGAAGCTGTTGTCCAGATGATCTTCTAAACAGTGGCTTTTTGCGTCCTGTTCATCGGCTAGTGAAGGTTTGAGCAGAAGCACAGTTAACACATATACTTTTTTACTCAGGATATGTTAATTGCTGTTCGAATGCCTTGACTTGACTTGCTGAATGTCTGCTGCGGCACCAAAATGACAGGCACAACTAGAAAGCCAATTAATAAATGATCGATTACACGTGACACGATTAAAAGCAATAATAAAATTTTCCTGACTAACGACTAACCGCGTTTGTGACACAGCGTAGAATACTCAAGTATAACAACAGATATTGATAAAAAGTGCAACCAAAAAGCAATAGCAATTGCAGGTAGCAAGCAGAGCACAGTTTGTCGCACGTAATTGGTTTACGGAAGCGCCCATACTCATCGCTATAGTATATATAGTTTTAAATTAATTAAATAAATGACGGCGAATTAATTTGATCTGTTACATTATTTTCCTCTCTGAAGGAAAGGTAAAAGAAAATAATTTGTATTGTAGGACAGAGTTCAAAACCAATTAAGATATTGGATAATAATTTTCCCATAGGCTAGCCAAAAATATATTGTACTGTGCCCATGCTGGACTGGGGCGTAATCGTTAATTGCTTCAACAATGATATGATGCTAACTAAACAGAAGAAATTTCTACAAAAATTTTGTAGTCACAGAAGTCATTCATACGACGTGAAGCGAAACATTGCAGTGCTGGTAACGTTTCAGAACCTCAGTGTGAAAAATGCAAAGTTGATTGCAACTGAAGATGCCTGGTTTAAATTTGTTTCCTGATCAGACTGGATCGCTATGACCAAAGATGCTAGTGTGTGATTGACGTTGTAGTCCATGATATTCGTTGGCGTGTTATATGGCACTCTAGCCGGAACATTATCCATGAATTCCATACGATTCCCTTTCTGGTTAGCTTTAACTATTTTATTTTTTTCATTATTGTTTATTGAAACCGTTTCTGTAACGTACTAAATTTTATCGCCGACATCTTGTAAATTATTTCAAATTAAATACTCGATTTCGTTGACTAAAACTGGACAAATAAGAAAGCACGCAATCTGACCCGACCCTGACTAATCACATGCAACTTTACACTATATAAGCACAAAGCATTTCCTTTGAAAGATACTCTGAGTTACTCGCTACCTGAAATCGCTATTGTCTTCTGTCTCGTTTGTCTGTCTAAGATTTCTGTATGCATTCGCTGTTTGTGACCTCGCACAGCACTTTATTTGGCGCATTAAAATATTTCCCTACCTGTGGAAGAAGATGTTCTATTTTATCCACACTACACTACTTCTCTGTTGCTATCAGATTACACTGGACCTTTGAGGATTATCGCAAGTCAAATTCTGTGAACAAAGCCGATACCCATTCTTTTCACTCTCTAAACACAGTGATAGAATAACTCAACTATAGCAATTATTTTCAGTAATCGAGCACAGACAAGCCTAACAGAGTATTCCGTTAGCACCAGAAGATATGGAGAAGACTGCTAGTTAAATGCTAAATGGCATAACCACCCTAGCACCTGTAGACTGTGCGAAGCCATTTGAGCTAGTCACAGATGCCTCAAATGTTGCAATAGTGGCAGTGCTACTGCAAAGAGACAAGCGTATAGTAAGGCAAATTGTGATTTACATTCGAAATCTTCATGAACTAGAAAAACGGTATGATAATTTTGGTAAAGAGCTTCATTCTGTGTAATGCTGCAGTTCTACATATTGCGCATTATTTAGACAGTTATCAGTTCATGTTATTGACAGATCACAAGTCTTTGAGAAGTATAATTGGTAAAATCGCTGGGTGACGTTCCAGATTACTCGATTATTAGGGTTTGACTTCGCTGTCTTCCATATTGCTGGAAAAGACAATGTGCAAGCATATTTACTTAGCAGATCGAATTAGGCAGGCGTGGAGCTGATACGGCAAGGTCCACATTAGACTCTAGATGGTTCTCCCAATATTTTAGTAATGGAAGACGAGGAAGTGCAAGGATTGGATAATTTTACGTTAATATATACTAAGAAACTGGGCTTTGCTCGCAAACTCCTGAGTGGAAAGTGACTGTTATGCGAAACTTTCAGAAACTAACCTCGACCATCTCTGTCGTTGGACTCACGAACCAAAATAATTCAACAACTACACGATTTTTGGCATCCATCCGCTAAAGCCACCATTCGATTTATTACTGATAGTTATGTATGTTTGCATATGACTAAAACCTAACGGGTTTGGACAAGAGCCTGTGCCAAATGACAAATCTGTAAGGATTGTAGACAAAACAAAACCGAGATACGAAATATTGGGATACCAAATGAACGATTCAATCATATAAATATAGACTTGCCCGAGATACACGAAGTTAACAGTCTTTATATAGTACCACTTGTCATGCGCAACATATATAGAGCACAGTTAAAAACATTAATAGCAGAAATTGTTTATGAAGAACAATTAAGGCTGCCTGTAGATCTACTAGACACACTAAATAGCTTTGATTTGGATTTTGTTTACGTAGATTTATTTGTTGGAGCATTTAGAGCTAAGTTGTGTCATATAGCTCTGAGAAAGACTAGCAAAGTAAAAAAAGTGCTATGTGTGCTCCGATTTACGATCATCATCGCATGTTTATGTAGCAAATGAAAATATGAGAATTGCCTGAAGGACTGCATAAGGTCAAGAGGTTGACAAACAAAATTTTGTCATAGAGGTAAATAGCATGGAGGAATTGTGTGACTTTTGATCGTTGCATTCCCCAGTTTATATGGGTTGATAACGAGACAGAAGGACTAGATGGGTCAAAGGAACATCGTTTCATGGACAAGTATGAGGTTTGCAATCCAACAATACAGGCACCAAAGTCGTACCAGCAACTTGCACTAGATGCGTTGTCTAAAGCATGGATATCGTACACAACCGAATTACAAGGTCACCGTGCTCTATCCTCGTCAGACGAACCAGCAGTACAAGAGGCAAATGAACTATGCGTATTTCTAACGCCAGGAGAACCAGTAATCACAACTTGTTCCAGAAAGGTTCAACTACAGCTAAACAACAATGATTACAACTATTATTAGATACAAGTTTGTATTATATGTTGCACACCTAGTAACAAATTAGTTCATATTTGACCAGAAAGATAAAACAAAGACAGCATGAACGGAAAGTATAATCTCGTGCACATTCATTTCGTGCTTACGGGCTGCTCATAAATAGGAGCCGGTATCACTTTATATAATATATATACCTAGTCTGTAAAGAGTACTAACCCTATGGTTGTTGTGTCAGTATCCGATACCAAAATTATAGTCACAAAAATGTACATGGTACCAACACAATAGAATTCCATGTATGCTAAAGTTCACCAAAACTTATAATTACAAAAATTTCTAAACGCCTTTTACTTCAACATTATTTTAAAATCTACTTGTTCTAATTTAATTTTTAAATAAATAGGTTTTATTGTGTTTTACACATTTTTAACCTATATTGCTGGTCGTGTATTTAATATTTACTGTTATAATCTAAGTTTTAGACTTAATCAATGATTACGTGGGTGGTGGTAACAATTATTCAAAGCAATTATGTGTGCTTGAAGTAAACACCAACCCCATTGTATTTAACTATTCGTCGCCCAAGAAATCGCATGCACTTACGCGTTTCGACCTCCCATTGTCATTATCTGAGTATGACGGAAAACTGACTAGCGAGGACAAAAACACAATGCATATATATATGAAAGCAACATAAGATATGCAGCTCTAACATTTATTAGTGTCGCATATATTGTACATGTCTGAAAATGTCTGCTGCACGATTTCTATGCAGTCACGAACATTAACATTTTTGAGCTTTTGCCAAATATAAAGTTAATACGATTAAACAATTAATGATTGCGCGTGTGCTGGACACATTTATTCAAATCAATTTTGTGAGCTTGAAGAGAACAATAATCTAATTGTATTAGTCCAGATGTTGCTCGACTCAACAAAAATACCGCCAGTCGCACGCATCGACGCTTTTCGAACTCCATGATCATCATAAGATTATTAGTGCAAACTGACTAGCAAGGATCAAATTGGAATGCATATATATGGAAAATAAAATTATTTATGCGGCTCTCGCCTCTATTAATTACCAAGTCATTGTGCTTGATTGGAAATATCTGCTGCACAATTTCTATGCAGTTACATTAACCTTTTTTAACTTTCGCCACATATATAAGTTAAACACTTAACAATCAATGATTGAGAACTCGTTAATCGTTTGACTGTATTGAATTTGCGCAGCCGACATTTTCAGTCAAGTATAATTTTTCCTAGATTACATGAATTCAGAGCCGCTATATATATATATATATATATATATATATATATATATATATATATATATATTGTAACACGCGGCTCCGTGTTACAACCCAACGAAGGTCAATTTTTACAAACGCTGTGCTCTTTAAGGTCAAATATTCTAACTCTGTCCTTAAACAATATTTCTCTTAGCTGTGATTTTAGGAACAATCCTTTCTAGTCTCAAGCAGTTTTAACCGATATTTCTTAAACTGAAATTTTATGTGTAATTAATAGTGTTTTTATAAAAAGAACAGAACCGCGCTGGGAACGAAAAAAACACGCGGTGGACTAATGGTCATAGTGAACTTATTCCTATTAGTTTAACTATTTGGATTATCCGAACTTCAGAGAACAATATATTAATATCATGTACTGAGATAGAATCGTTACAAACGGCGATCGTAACATTTGTGAGTTGTGTCATTGAAGTCCTTAAACGATTTACATTCTTTTTATAGTGATAACTTTTAACGATGACTTTTTCCATGTATCATTTGTTTTAAATCGACGGCATAAATGTTGAGCAATTCAGACCTTTGTACGCATATAACTGATTGAGCATAAAACAATTTTCTATGATAAACTTAAATCACTTTTATTTTTGCCGTCTAGAGGACGGACAATTTAGCTTAAGTGTGAATGACATTTAAATCATATTTTTGCATAAAAACCATTTTTACAGATGACAAACATGTATTCAATTTTGACTAACTGAGAATAGTGTTTAGGATATAATTTTACATTAAAAAATCTGTATTATTACCATCCAACTCCTTCAATTCAGATTAACAGTGATTTATATTTATGTGCTACATTGTGTGTAATATATACATGAAACCTTTCTTCGGCCTTCTAATATTAACCATCTGAAAAGGAACAGACTGATTGAATGCTCGGGTAGTAATAATAGCAACCATTGAGAAGTAGTAGGGGTACAAAGTCAGGAACGAGAAAGGAATAGCAAAAAGTACCCCTACATAATGGTGCCCCGGTTCGTCGAACTCACAGCCAGCAAAGAATTAACAAATATCTAGAGTTAAGAAATTCAAGCAATTTGGATGACTACTACAAGATAAGTTAACTCTAAGACACATATCACAGAAAAACACCCTCTCGGGATTACAATGCTCGAAGACAGCTGCACGATGGCGGATGAGGACGATGTTACACTGCCCTCAGTTCTCGACAACACTCATACACTTAAGATGAGGGCCAGTTCAGGAAATACAGGAAGCCCGATGGTGAGCCCAGCAACAAACCGCATCACCACATGGACACAGTATAAAATATGTCAATTTGATCCAGAATACCTTGATGCGTGGGTCGACGATGTCACTTTACTGGCCAAGGTGTCCAACATAACAGACGAGGGCTCAATATTTCTGAGGGCTTGGGAGACGATCCCAATATCTTTCAGACACGGACTCAAAGATATACTGCATCAATACACTGAGGGCACATGTGCACAGCCATGGCAGAGCCTGCAACGCGCCGTCAAGCAACGTTTGACACCAGATCGAGAAGACAGGCTTACAGAATTAATGAGCCAGATGTCCCTAGGTAGCCGCACGCCTTCTGAGCTATTTAGGGAAATGGAGCACAAAGCCTTAGAATTCAAACTGCCCAAGGAAGTCGTAATGCGACTGTTCATACAGAATCTCCCACCGGCACTACAAGAGATGGCCACGTTCTTGCGCGAATCCCTCGAAGTACAGGATGACGTTCTGCCGGCACGTCTAGACAAGTGGTGGAAGAAACACCACCACAGCCTACCGGCCCAAGAGAAAGTCCACATCACCCCAAGAATGTTCGAATCACAACCCACCACATCATCAGCCGGAACAAATGTCACGAATGAACGCCTCATCAGCCTACTCGAGAACCTCACCATAAGGCCAAATTTGGCCTCAGTCGATGCCATCCAAAACAGACGCGACCAAAGCAGGCGTGACCACCGTCATCCACCGACCCGGAATAGCGCCAGGAGGTCGACGTCGAGAGACCGAACCACAGTGCCACAGTTACCAGCGGAGTGGTGTCCGAATCATCGCAGCTATGGCCACTCCACACGTTACTGCCTCGGAAACGGCTGCACCTTCCCGCGCACAGACGCGACGTTCATATGGGCGCGGTCACGCTCAACTATTCAGGAGGATACGCCCATAGAAAGCTCGGAAAACTGGTGGGGTCAACCTCCGCGGCGGCAGTAGAGGCTGATCACCCCAAGATTGTTGGCCGCTCCACGTCTGATGGCTCGAAGCACGTTGCTTTCGCAGTAGAGCGCAATCAAACTATTGTATTTACAGCGACGGCTCCAGTCAAATCATGCTTCAAACGCCCAAATGCCAGCAACCAGTCTCATCGTCAGTTGCCACTATCAACATCTTTTCTCATCCGTGACGCAACCTCTGGCGAATTATTTCTCATAGACACTGGATCAGATGTGAG
The DNA here is from genome assembly GCA_029291075.1 of Eudiplozoon nipponicum. Classification (NCBI taxonomy): domain Eukaryota; kingdom Metazoa; phylum Platyhelminthes; class Monogenea; order Mazocraeidea; family Diplozoidae; genus Eudiplozoon; species Eudiplozoon nipponicum. The sequence continues at coordinate 8,645 of JAQBSW010000681.1, forward strand.
CTTACTACGTCACAATTATTTCGAACCCACCCACCCAGTCGACACCAGCAGTCTGACATGCGCCAATGGTTCCAACATAGCGACGTTTGGGGTACGAGTACACACTATCTCGTTCTCCAACTCAAAAAGATGTTTCAATTATCCGTTCATCATCGCCAAAACAACACGGAACATCATTGGACGTGATTTTCTCGAACACTTCGACCTGACCATTCGTCCAAGAACACGAGAGATACGCACTGCAGACAATCAGTTGCTTACATCAGCGTTAAAACATACGACTCGCGCCGAAGCAGTCGCATCCATACAGCTTATTCCTTCAGTTCCACATGTACCACAACTGGACGAGGTTCTGAAACGTCATGAAGAAATTTTCAAACCTATTTCCTTCATGCCCGACCTCAAGAGGAAGCGGGCTATCACAGCCCACCGTATCATCCTGTCGAAAACACTTCCTCATCCTCCACGAGCACGTCCATTGGCACCACACAAACATAAGGCTGCCGAGCAAGAATTCGCCACACTACGTCAACAAGGCATCTGTACACGATCCAGCTCACCTTTTGCGTCGCCTGTGGTAGTAGTACCAAAGAGTGAACCAGAGACATTCAGAGTGTGCGGGGATTATCGTATTCTCAATTCTTGCACACAGTCTGATTCGTACATCCTGCCAAATCCGGCCGACCTACTCCGATCTGCTATCGGTCATGCTGTGTATTCGAAACTTGACTTAGTAAAAGCATACTATCAAGTACCGATGGACAAAGACTCAGTAGCATATACTGCACTCAGATTCACCGGAGGTGGCACGCACGAATATCACTATATGCCATTCGGTCTCAAAAATGCCTCGCAAACATTCCAACGCGTTATGGACGAAATACTAGATGGTCTACCATTTGTAATTCCATATCTAGACGACATCCTGGTATTCTCTAACTCAATGACCGATCATATACAACATATTGAGATCCTACTCACACGTCTAGAAGACTATGGCCTCCGACTTCATGGCAATAAATGCGTCTTTGCACAGAAATCAATTGAATTCCTTGGTCATCAAATTTCCGAAGAAGGCATGACACCTGTACCTACTAAGGTTCGTGCTATTCAAGATCTACAGCCTCCAACCACCGTTCGGGCATTACGACGATTCTTGGGCAAGATGAACTACTATTCTCGATTTGTACCCTGCCTTGCCAAGATTCTGGCACCTCTTCACAAATATCTCGTGCCAGAAAGCCGTTTCGTCAAGAAATCACAACCGATTCAGCTCAACGTGGACGACATGCAGGCTTACGAGGATGCCAAAAGGGCCCTATGCAAAGCGACCATGTTACATTCCCCGGATTGGTCTCAACATTTTGAATTGATAACGGACGCATCCGACGTTGCCATAGGCGCAGTACTTCAACAATCCATCAATGGAATACACCAGCCTATCGCTTTCTATTCGCAAAAACTACAACCTCGCGAGACGCGATATGATACGTTAGGAAAAGAATTACTTGCAATCTACCGGTCGATCCTACACTTCCATACCTATCTGGATGGCCGAAAGTTCAAGATCTACACTGACCATCTTCCGCTACTTCCGATGCTGAGAGGAAAGAAAGAATATTTATATTCACGACGTGTCAACTCGCAACTTACACGAATACACGAGTATGATTATGAAGTCACCCATGTTAAAGGATCAGAAAATGTGGTCGCAGACTCCCTAAGCCGTCCGGCAGATCTTTGTGCCTCAATACTGTATCCTTCACCTATAAGCATTCAGGAATTGCAAGCAGCTCAGCAAGATGATATATCACTTCGGACATTTGATGTCAATCGACTGAAATCACTTGATTACGACGGAACCCTACTGCAGTGCGAAATAACTGACGTGGGCCCTCGGCCGTTTATACCTGAAAAACTCCGTCACAAGATCTTCGAAGTCTACCATTCATTGAGCCACCCATCTGGCGAAGCATCAGTAGAAATTCTATCCAGAACGTATTTTTGGCCTGGCATGCGACGAGATATCAAGATGTGGTCAAAACAATGCCTAGAATGTCAGAAATGCAAAGTGACGAGACACACTAAAACGGCGCCACAAGTCATTCAAGTGCCCAAAGTCCGATTTACACACATACACGTTGACCTGGTAACCTTACCTGCCGTGAACAACATGCGATATCTACTGTCAATACGGGACCGCACCACTCGATGGTATGAGGCCATACCACTTCCAGACATGAAGCAAGAAACTGTCAGTTATGCTCTAGAGCTCAATTGGTTCGCTCGGTTCGGTGCTCCAGCTGAAGTGACAACCGATCGTGGCGCACAATTTCTCGGAGAGGAGTTCACAGCCCTACTGCAATACTACGGTGTCAAACACTCCGTGACCGCGGCTCGTAACCCGAGAGCAAATGGTTTCGTTGAAAGACCACACCGAGAACTGAAAGCGGCGCTCAAGGCTAGCCCAGAAGAAAATTGGCTTGCGGCTCTACCGAAAGTACTCCTATCAATGCGTACAAGACCTCGTGAGCCGATCAAATGTAGCTCCGCTGAAATGGTATTTGGCGAATGTCTACGGCTTCCTGGCGAACTAGTCCGATCACGCTCTGAAACTGCATTAACGATGAATGATCCGACATTTCTGTTTCCACTTCGCAGTTTTCTACAGTATAACGCTCAGAATCGGCCGATCTGTCCTACACGTCAGCAACATGGCCCAATCTATAAACGCAAAGATTTTGATAGCTGCAAATGGTTCTTCATCAACAACGATATGGATAACAGGATTTTAGCCAAACCGAAGCGCGGTCCTTATCGTGTGTTAGATCGACGTCAGAATTACATCATTCTGGAGATTAATGGCAAAGCTGAAGCGGTCTCCAAGCACAGACTATCCCCAGCCGACGTTGATCCAGATGACCCGCTGTTTCGCGATGTAGACCTATCAGGCGGTGAAGAAACGAGAACGCCACTCCCAGACAGTCTTGCTAACATCGGATTGACGCCCGACGTCCCATCAACAACCGAGCCAACTGAAGCCGTTACGCCGCCGCGAGATATAGAAGAACCAGAATCAGTGTTGTCAGAGCCAAAATCAGTCATTACACGGTACGGCAGAGCAATAACACTTCCTGGAAGGTTAGCCCCCTTCATGGTGTACTAATTTTCACTGTCGGGGGGGTGTATGTAACACGCGGCTCCGTGTTACAACCCAACGAAGGTCAATTTTTACAAACGCTGTGCTCTTTAAGGTCAAATATTCTAACTCTGTCCTTAAACAATATTTCTCTTAGCTGTGATTTTAGGAACAATCCTTTCTAGTCTCAAGCAGTTTTAACCGATATTTCTTAAACTGAAATTTTATGTGTAATTAATAGTGTTTTTATAAAAAGAACAGAACCGCGCTGGGAACGAAAAAAACACGCGGTGGACTAATGGTCATAGTGAACTTATTCCTATTAGTTTAACTATTTGGATTATCCGAACTTCAGAGAACAATATATTAATATCATGTACTGAGATAGAATCGTTACAAACGGCGATCGTAACATTTGTGAGTTGTGTCATTGAAGTCCTTAAACGATTTACATTCTTTTTATAGTGATAACTTTTAACGATGACTTTTTCCATGTATCATTTGTTTTAAATCGACGGCATAAATGTTGAGCAATTCAGACCTTTGTACGCATATAACTGATTGAGCATAAAACAATTTTCTATGATAAACTTAAATCACTTTTATTTTTGCCGTCTAGAGGACGGACAATTTAGCTTAAGTGTGAATGACATTTAAATCATATTTTTGCATAAAAACCATTTTTACAGATGACAAACATGTATTCAATTTTGACTAACTGAGAATAGTGTTTAGGATATAATTTTACATTAAAAAATCTGTATTATTACCATCCAACTCCTTCAATTCAGATTAACAGTGATTTATATTTATGTGCTACATTGTGTGTAATATATACATGAAACCTTTCTTCGGCCTTCTAATATTAACCATCTGAAAAGGAACAGACTGATTGAATGCTCGGGTAGTAATAATGGCAACCATTGAGAAGTAGTAGGGGTACAAAGTCAGGAACGAGAAAGGAATAGCAAAAAGTACCCCCACAATATATATATACATGCATTGTGATTTGATCCTCGCTAGTTAGTTTGCCGTCTTACTCTAATGAGGATCATAGAAGGTCGAAATGCGTCAGAGCGTGAATTTGACGGTAGTTTTTCTATGTTGGACGACGACTGGTAAAATATAATTTGATTGATATTTACTTGAATAGCGCAAAAAACAAGATGAGTAAAAGATACTTTGTTCCATTGACAGGTATGTTGTGTGCACTACAAATACGCAGGCACCAAAGTCAAACCAGCAACTTTCGCAAGACGTCTTATCTTATGTATCGAAATCACGCATAACCGAATTACAAGATTAACGCTCTATCCACGTTAAACGAATCAGCGGTACACAATCAATTGAAACATGCGCAAATGTTTACAGTTTTTTAGTAACCAAACATATTAATAAACAACGTCTATTCTGCAGACAAATTCTAACCGGTTATTGCTTTAAACAAATAATTACGGAGTAGAAGTGATTTATGTGTAGATGTCCTTTTATCACTAACATAAGAGCGCCTCTGAGATGCCAGGCTCGGACCATCCATATATGTGGTATGATCATTTAATTTAGATCAACTAAATCCCTCAGAATTATTATTTAAACTATATTTCTCAAGTCCAACTGCTAATTGCTCTGTATCCTCAATATTTTCTAAACCAGCCATAATATTGGAATAGGATTTCTTGCAATATATAAGTTATAAAGATAAGTGTGCCCACCCAAATACGCTGATATCCACAGATGACAGAACTATACGGTGGTGACCTTGAAAACAAATATTCAGGTCAATAACCTGAAGCAAATTTGCGATCCTTCTCAATAATGTTTTAAAAACACTTTTAGTTTATAGTTCAATAATTTATTGACAAAGAAAATCACGTCAGTACTTCGAAGAAATGCGTACCACACAACTCAAAATCTCTACTCCAACTCTTATAAATATTCACTAATACAAGTCAAAAATTTCGTCAATACGTACATACACCCTCATGTTCAAGATGTTTACTCATACATTACAACGTCCTCCTTCTTCGGTTTCTTGATGACTCTTTCAGAACGAGTTTCAACATGTTGTGCTGGTACTTCACTAAATTTTAATTTCAAATTGCATTGTTCTTTGTCCTCAAACGTCTTGGTTTTAATCTTTACTGCTTTCCCACACTTATTTGGCTCTTCCTTTTTCTCACAAAATTTCAAATCACATCTCGCCTCAACTTCTTGATACTTCGATGGATACCATTCTTCATTCTCCTCCTCCGTCTATGTAAATTGTAGATTGCAGCGATTGACTTTAAATGGTCGCTTATAGATTGGAGTCAGACAATTCTGTCTGTTCTCGTTAGTTACATTTACGTGAGATACCAGCTTTAAATCTGGATATACATAGCATTTGGACCTTGGGCTTCAGTTTTTTGGAGCTAAACGACTCATTTTATCTCTCAATGCTCCAACAAAAAAATAGCTGAACTAGAGGGCTAGTTGAGACAACTTGGAGCTTCTATTAGAAGATCTCCAGGTAATCTCAATGGCTCCATAAACAAGTTCTGCTATGGATGTTCCTAACTGAGCTCTGTGTCTGTTTCCCATTGCCAACAAAACTATAGGTAAATCATGTATCCAACTGGATCCAGCAGTGCAGCTTAAAGCAGCCTTCAGCTCCCTATGCAATCTCTCAAACATCCCATTAGCTCTGGGATTATATGCACACGTGTGCCTTACTTCTATCCCCATACTATTCAATGATTTGATAAATAGTTCTGACATAAAAGGACTAACATAATTAGTAGTTAACCTTACCGTAAAACCATATCGCGACACACAATTATGCAAGAACATAAGTAAGTCTTCTTGAACTTTCGTATCCTTCAGGATTGCTACCTCAAACTAACAACTGAAATGATCAACCATCGTGAGTAAATAATTCTGGCCAGAATTTTCGGGAATTTCTACTATATCAATATGTACATGCATGAAAAGACCCGCTGGTATACCAATCGTTTTAATTTCATCTACATCACATCTTTCTGCATAGAGGATCTTGGCGCGGTCGCCATTTTTAGTAGATGCCCTTTGGGCATTACAATAAGAGAGCCTCTGTGATGCCAGTCTCGGAAAATCCATATATGCGGTATGATCATCTAATTTAAAACAAATAAATCCTTCAGAATTATTATTTAACCTACATTTCTTAAGTCCACCTGCTAATTGCTCAGTATCCTCAGTATTTTCCAAACCAGTCATAATATAAGAATAAGATCTCTCGCAATATATATATATATAATAACAATAAGTGTGCTCACCCAAATACGCTGATATCCACAGATGACAGAACGATACGGTGGTGATCTTATCCACGTCAATTACCTGAAGCAAATTTAAGATTCTTTCCAATAATGTGTTTTAAGACCAATGCTACTTTATAATTCAATACTTTATTGACAATGAGAGTCACATCAGAACCACGCAGAAAAGTGCTACACGCAACTAAAAATATCTACTCCAACTTTCTTCTACCATTCAACAAGGCAAGTCAAAGCCTTCGACAATATAAACAAAAGATACTTCCAAAAAAATACAATAATTTATTTAAAACACCATATTGTTTTATGAAACCAGTGATAACATCAAATCTCCAAAAATAAAATTTGATTTGTTTTTATATAAGGAGATAATTGATGTCCAATAAATTAATTAACCTTCACATATGTAGAATTATTCAGTTTTCTGTATTAGTATCTGATGCGCGTGATATGCTTTGAAAACTTTTATCAGCGGTCTTGTTTTTGTTATGAATTTTACCATTTTTGATCCTCAAAATATATTACTATTAAAACTAGTTTTCGGCTTTATTTGTGCATATTGATCTCGTTTAAGAACAGGTAATTTAATTATTCTCTTTTTCGTGTTAAAACTCCTTCTTATTTAAACATACGTTGTTCAGTGTTGCGTAAAATATAGACAGTCCTTCGCCTATTACTTTATTAAATAAGAATATATAATTGAGATTAACGTGGAGGATAATTTTCTGTTTGAGGACACTATTAGCATGGTATAGGGAGTCGCAGGTATTAACTGTTTATTTGTTGAAGTGACAACTGTTCCATTAGACTCGTATAGATTCACAAAGAATGATACAAACTTGGATTCTGTTAAATAGTTAATTTGGTTTAATTAGTTAGTAGGGTTAGAGCCTCTATAGCTAACACCTTATGTAGCAACAACAAGAAGTCATCGGCTTCATAGCATAGTATAAGCAATTGTCTTATATGCAACAAACTCAGTTTCGCAGTTAAAATATTCACTCACGAATATCACCTACCTCATTGTCGTGCATGAACTAGATCCTTGTGTTTAGACGAACTCTCATTGACAGCGAGTTTACCCGGAAAAATCAAAATTAAACCAGGCATTCCTAATAGCATCCTACTGTAACACGCGGCTCCGTGTTACAACCCAACGAAGGTCAATTTTTACAAACGCTGTGCTCTTTAAGGTCAAATATTCTAACTCTGTCCTTAAACAATATTTCTCTTAGCTGTGATTTTAGGAACAATCTCTTTTAGTCTCAAGCAGTTTAACCGATATTTCTTAAACTGAAATTTTATGTGTAATTAATAGTGTTTATAAAACACTATTAATTACACATAAAATTTCAGTTTAAGAAATATCGGTTAAAATGCTTGGTAGAAAGATTGTTCCTAAAATCACAGCTAAGAAATATTGTTTAAGGACAGAGTTAAATATTGACCTAGCAGCGTTTGTAAAAATTGACCTTCGTTGGGTTGTAACACGGAGCCGCGTGTTACACTACTTTGCAATTTCATACAGCCGCTCTCAAACGTTTCCAGCATCGCTCATAATTGCTTCACAATTTCTGACCTACTGTAGGAGGTTTTGCAGCTATTGTAATAAGTTTTGCGAGGTAACTGTCTATTTATTAATAATATCCTATTCCTACATTTCCATGGTGGTTATTATCACTACCCGTTCCATTATTAGTCCCCGAACTTTCTCCGAAGGATGAAGCAAGAAGAGTCATCCGTGTTATCAGACGTTTATGGAATGTTATGTTACAATGCATGAATCAATTCACTGTTAAACCAAATGGACCGTGCTCTGGACGGCAACAAAATAATAGATTGTCAACACAAGTGAATATCTTATACAAAAGTAGTCACAATAAACACAATCGGCTGAATCGTGATGAATTCATGTAAATGATTTAAAAAGTACGAGGAGCGGCTAACAATCTTGGAGTGATCAGTCTCTACGGCCACTGAGGAGCCTGACCCCAGCAATTTTCCGAACCCTGCGATGGCGGATCATCCTGAGTTGTGGAAGATGACCGCGCCCATCTAAACGTCGTGTCTGTGCGCAGGAAGGTGCAGCCATATCTGAGGCAATAGCGCGTGGATTGGCCATAACTGCGGTGATTCTGATACCACTCCACCGGTAGCTGTGGAACTATGGCCCGGCATCTGCACGGCGACCTACTGGTGCTGTTTTGGGACAGTGGTCGACGTTGGTCACGCCTGCTCTGGTTGCATCTATAGTGGACGGCATTTACTGAAGTCAAATTTGGCCTGACTGTGAGATTCTCACGCAGGCTGATGAGGCGCTCATTGGTGACATTTGTTCGGGCTGATGATGTGTGGATTGAGATTCGGACAGTCGTGAGGTGATGTAACCTTGCTCTGAGGCAGATGAGCTGCAGTGGTGTTTCTTCCACCACTTGTCTAGACGTGCCGGCACAACGTCGTCTTGCACTTCAACGGATTCGTGCAAGAACGTGGCTATCTCTTGAAGTGCCGGAGGAAGCTAATGGAAGAATAGTCGCATCAAGGCTTCCTTGGGCAAACTGAATTCAGAGGCTTTCTGTTCCATCTCCCTGTATAGCTCGGAAGGCGTGCGGCTACCTTGGGACATCTGGCTCATCAATTCTGTAAGCCTGTCTTCCCGATCTAGTGTCACGCGCTGCTTGACGGCTCGTTGCAGGCTCTGCTATGGCTGCACAAATGTTCCCTCAGAGTATTGATGCAGGATGTCTTTTACTCCTCGTCTGAAAGACACTGGGATTGTCTCCCAGGGCCTCAAAAAAATTGAGCCCTCGTCTGTTATATTGGACACCTTTGCCAATAAAGTAACATCGTCGACCCACTCGTCAAGGTAGTCTGGATCGAATTGGCATATTTTTTACTGTGTCCATGTGCCACCACCGGGCTACCTGCATTTACTGAGCTGGACGTCATCTTATATATGTGTGTACATTAGAGTATAGATTGCAGTGTTACATCGTCCTCACCCGTCGTCGTGCGGCTGTCTCTGAGAATTTTGATCTAGAGAGGGGGGTTCGCTGTGATTTGTGTCTCAAGATTTACTTTTTTGTGGCATTCATCCAAAGTGCTTGATGTTCTCAAAGGCTAGATGCTGATTAATTCTTTGTTGGCTGTGAGTTCGACGAAACGGGGCACCATTTATGTAGGAGGTTTTGCAGTTATTGTAATAGGTTTTGCGGGGTAGCTGTCTATTTAGTAATGATATCCTATTCCTACATTTCCATGGTGGTTTTTATCAATACCCGTTACATGATTAATCCCCAAACTTTTCCGAAGGATCAAGCAAGAAGAGTTATCCCTGTTATCAGACGTTTATGGAATGTTATGTTACAATGCATGAATCAATTCACTATTAAACCAAATGGACCGTGCTCTAGACGGCAACAAAATAATATATTGTCAACACAAGTGAATATCTTATACAAAAGTAGTCACAATAAACACAATCGGCTGAATCGTGATGAATTCATGTAAATGATTTAAAAAGTACGAGGATATAAATCCAAACTGATTAGCAATTAAGTTTAAAGTCATTGATAATTGATGAAAAGAAACACAATAAATATAGCCACTGATAATTGATGGAGAGAAATCGTGTAAAAGCAGTCATAATAAACATTAAAAATAATTATTCCACTGTTTGCTAGGTTTTGAATGTTTAAATTACATGAATCCATTGAACTATAGAGCTTTGGGAAAAGGATTGAGAAACGCCTGATGTCAAGATTAGTAGAATCATAACTGAACTATTATTATTTGTGTAAAAAATGGTTAAGGTATGTATACTAAATAATTCCAGTGTTTGAACATAGAGACACATTAATCCACCGTATGTGACCTGCGTATTGCGTGCGGGTGTGTTTATTTAGTAAACAAAACCCTATTAGTTAAAATTTAAATTTGCAGTTTAAGAAACCTCAATTAAAACTGTTTGAAACTAACAGAGATTATTGCTAAAATCCCAGCTAAAAGAAATATTGTGTAAAAACCAGTTAGACTATTTGACCTAACAGAGAACTCTATTGGTCAAAATTGAACATCATTTGGTTGTAACGCGGAGCCGCGTTTTACATAAACCTCCCGACAACGAAAATTAATACACAATGAAGGGGGCTAACCTCACAGCAGGTGTTAAGGCTCTGCCGTAACGAGTGAACACTGATATTGACTCTGTAGTCACTGATTCCGGTGCCTCTATATCTCGCGGCGGCGTGACGGTGTCAGTTGGCTCGATTGCTGGTGAGATGTCGGGCGTCAGCCCGTGGTCAGCAAAACTGTCTCGAGGTGTAATAATCGTTTATTCGCCGCCTGATAAGTGAACATCACAGAACAGTGGGTCATTTGGATCAACGTCGGCCGGGGGATAATCTGTGTTTGGAGCCAGCTTCAGCTTTGCCATTGATCTCCAAAATAATGTAATTCTGACGCCGTTCTAACACACGATAAGGACCGCGCTTTGGTTTGGCTAGAATCCTGTTATCCATGTCATTGTTGACGAAGAACCATTTGCAGCTATCAAAATCTTTGCGTTTATATATTGGACAATGTTGCTGACGTGTAGGACAGATCGGCTGATTTTGAGCGTTATACTGTAGGTAACTGCGAAGTGGAAACAGAAATGCCGGATCGTTCATCGTTATTGCAGTTTCAGAGCGTGATCGGACTTGTTCGCCAGGCAGCCGTAGACATAAGCCAAATACCATTTCAGCGGAGCTACATTTGATCGGCTCACGAGGTCTTGTAAACATTGATAGGAGTACTTTCGGCAAAGCCGCAAGCCAATTTTCTTCTGGGCTAGCCTTGAACGCCGCTTTCAATTCCCGGTGTGGCCTTTCGACGAAACCATTTGCCCTAGGATTACGAGCCGCGGTCACGGTGTGTTTGACACCATATTATTTCAGTCGGGCTGCGAACTATTTACCGAGGAACTTCGAGCCACAATCGGTTGTCACTTCAGCTAGAGCACCAAACGGAACGAACCAATTGAGCTCTGAGGCATAACTAACAGTGTCTTGCTTCATTTCTGGCAGTGGTATGGCCTCATACCATCGATTGGTGCGATCCCGCATTGACAGTAGATAGCGTATATTGTTCACGGCAGGTAAGGTTACCAGATCAACGTGTATGTGCGTGAACTGGACTTTTGGCACCTGGATGACTTGTGGCGCCGTTTTGTTGTGTCTCGTCACTTTGCATTCTAGACATTGCTTTGACCACTTCTTGACATCTCGCCAAAATACCTGGCCAAAAATACGTTCTAGATAGAATTTTCACTGAGGCTTCGGCAGATGGATGGCTCGTTGAATGGTAAACCTCAAAGATCTTGTGACTACCGAGGGCCCACGCCAGTTAATTCACACTGCAGCAGAGTTACATCATAATCAAATATTTTCAGGCGATTGACATCAAATGTCCGAAGTGATTGATCATCTTGATGTGCTGCTTGCAATTCCTGAGTGCTTAAAGGTGAAGGACACAGAATAGAAGCACAGAGTTCTGCAGGACGGCTTAGGGAGTCTGCAACCACGTTTTCTGATCGTTTGACGTGAGTGACTTCATATGTATACTTGTGTATTCGTGTAAGTTGTGAGTTGACACGTCGTTAATATAAATACTCTTTCTTTCCTCTGAGCCTCGGAAGTAGAGGAAGGTGGTCGGTGTAGATCTTGAACTTTCGGCTATCCAGTTACGTGTGGAAGTGTAGGATCGACCGGTAGATTGCGAGTAATTCTTTCCCTAATGTATCATATCGCCTTTCGCGAGGTTGTAGTTTTTGCGAGTAGAACGCGATGGGTCGGTGTATACCATTGATGGATTGTTGAAATACTGCGCCTTTGGCAATCTCGGATGCGTCAGTGATCAGTTCAAAAGTTTGAGACCAATCAGGGGAATGTAGCATGGTCGTTTTGCATAAGGCCCTTTTGGCATCCTCGTAAGCCTGAATGTCGCCCGCCTTGAGCTGAATCAGTTGTGATTTCTTGACAAAACGATTTTCTGGCACGAGATAATTGTGAAGAGGTGTCAGAATCTTGGCAAGGCAAGGTGCGAATCAAGAATATTAGTTCATCTTGGCCAAGAATCGTCGTAACGCTCGAACGGTGGTTAGAGGCTGTAGATCTTGAATAGTACGAACCTTAGCAGGTCGACGTGTTCGAGGATGTTACGCTCAATGATGTTTCTTATCGTATTGGCAATGATGAAAAGATAATTGAAACATCTTTTTGAGTTGGAGAACGAAATTGTGTGTTCTCGTGCCCCAAACTGCACCATGTTGGAGCCATTGGCGCAGGTAAGACTGCTGGTGTTGACTGGTTGGCCGGAGGAAGCTAATGGAAGAATAGTCGCATCAAGGCTTCCTTGGGCAAACTGAATTCAGAGGCTTTCTGTTCCATCTCCCTGTATAGCTCGGAAGGCGTGCGGCTACCTTGGGACATCTGGCTCATCAATTCTGTAAGCCTGTCTTCCCGATCTAGTGTCACGCGCTGCTTGACGGCTCGTTGCAGGCTCTGCTATGGCTGCACAAATGTTCCCTCAGAGTATTGATGCAGGATGTCTTTTACTCCTCGTCTGAAAGACACTGGGATTGTCTCCCAGGGCCTCAAAAAAATTGAGCCCTCGTCTGTTATATTGGACACCTTTGCCAATAAAGTAACATCGTCGACCCACTCGTCAAGGTAGTCTGGATCGAATTGGCATATTTTTTACTGTGTCCATGTGTCACCACCGGGCTACCTGCATTTACTGAGCTGGACGTCATCTTATATATGTGTGTACATTAGAGTATAGATTGCAGTGTTACATCGTCCTCACCCGTCGTCGTGCGGCTGTCTCTGAGAATTTTGATCTAGAGAGGGGGGTTCGCTGTGATTTGTGCCTCAAGATTTACTTTTTTGTGTCATTCATCCAATGTGCTTGATGTTCTCAAAGGCTAGATGCTGATTAATTCTTTGTTGGCTGTGAGTTCGACGAAACGGGGCACCATTTATGTAGGAGATTTTGCAGTTATTGTAATAGGTTTTGCGTGGTAGCTGTCTATTTAGTAATAATATCCTATTCCTACATTTCCATGGTGGTTATTATCAATACCCGTTACATGATTAATCCCCAAACTTTTTCCGAAGGATCAAGCAAGAAGAGTTATTCCTGTTATCACACGTTTATGGAATTTTATGTTACAATGCATGAATCAATTCACTATTAAACCAAATGGACCGTGCTCTAGACGGCAACAAAATAATATATTGTCAACACAAGTGAATATCTTATACAAAAGTAGTCACAATAAACACAATCGGTTGAATCGTGATGAATTCATGTAAATGATTTAAAAAGTACGAGGATATAAATCCAAACTGATTAGCAATTTAGTTTAAAGTCACTGATAATTGATGAAAAGAAACACAATAAATATAGCCACTGATAATTGATGGAGAGAAGTCGTGTAAAAGCAGTCATAAAAAACATTAAAAATAATTATTCCACTGTTTGCTAGGTTTTGAATGTTTAAATTACATGAATCTATTGAACTATAGAGCTTTGGGAAAAGGATTGAGAAACGCCTGATGTCAAGATTAGTAGAATCATAACTGAACTATTATTATTTGTGTAAAAAATGGTTAAGGTATGTAAACTAAGTAATTCCAGTGTTTGAACATAAAGACACATTAATCCACCGTATGTGACCTGCGTATTGTGCGCGGGTGTGTTTATTTATTAAACAAAACCATATTAATTAATAATTAAATTTGCAGTTTACGAAATCTCAATTAAAACTGCTTGAAACTTACAGAGATTGTTGCTAAAATCCCACCTAAGAGAAATATTGTGTAAAAACCAGTTAGACTATTTGACCTACAAGAGAACTATATTTGTCAAAATTGAACATCATTTGGTTGTAAGCGGTGCCGCGTGTTACACTACCATAGCGCTAATAATAAAAAGTTGTTATGTAGTATCATGATATTGATGAAAGAATTAAGGAGTATACAGAAATCCAGCCTCTGCACATTACAATATATATTTGGCTTAGCTATGGTCAGATCATAAACAGTTGCCTAGATATTTTATAACTCTGCTCTAAAATACTAAATATATTTCGCTAGTAGGCATTATTCTTTTGGTATTCCTATTTCAGAAAGGAAATTGATATGACAGAACAAATTATATCACCGAAATTTTTGTAAAATAATTCAAATTCAATACACAATTTTAATTCACTGACATTGAACCAATAAGAAAGCACACAATCTAACAATACTATTAATAAATCACGTGCGACCTGCAACTTTATATGAACAATACATATCCCGAGCAAGTTAATATATCTTGCTCGCTATTCTGTCTTGTCTAATATCTAAGCTATATGTTGCCGCTAACTATTTACACATCGCTCATCCACTCTCGTAGATACCGTCAGTCACGTCAATCTTTTGGTGCTGCACATCAAATCAACCATAATCGCTTAACCCATCAATTGGATTTCTATAGTTGTCAGCCTCTAAAAACTGCAGCTGATCATTAGCAAGAATCCACACGGCTTCGACACATCAATTTTTACAAGTTGATTTTACTACTTTACTTGTTTATATGCATCTACTCAGAAGATCACTAACCAACGGACAGGACTCACATAGCCTTTGCTCTGTTAATTCAATTTACAACAGCACTTTTAGTGAATGGTACCATGACTTTCTTTAAGGAAAGCAACAATACTGCTTACGTTGCACATGCTGTGTAACGTTGCACAGTATTCTAGCTTTGGCATTACATTTTAAACGTGGAAATTTTTAAGAATAATCACTTAATAATATTTCGGCATTGGTTTTTATTAAATCTAAACGATAATAATGTTAAATTGTGTGTTTACTTATATAAAGACAAGTTATAAGGATATAATATGCAAGAGCTATAGACAATTTTAGTTTAAGTTGAAATACATCAAAAACATTTTTATTTTTACGTCATCTTACTGTTATATGCATCCTGTTCTTTGACATTAGTATTTTAGCAGCCAAGTCATGGCCTCCCAACCTAAGATTGCCCATCTTGCTAGAGTGAACAACAACAATGCTATTTAGTTACTTTCACATATATGTATTCTACGCATTGTATTTTGTGTTGACTAACCATAATTTTTTGAACAGGTCCAGCATATGACATGATTGAAAAGAAAAATTAAATCAAGACAAGGATCGATAATCTTAACGAAGAGGCAAGCGAAGAGATCTTCAAAGTGAAACAAATGTACAAAAAGTGTAGACAGCCTTGGTTCGATAAATGTGCAGAGCCAATATCCAAAATTCCAAACTTTTGGAGTACTATTTTTTAACGCACCCTGAGTTATCCGATTATCTAATGGAGAAGGATGAAGAAGTATTACAGCATTTGGTAAACTCGAAGTACAAGAGTTTGATGATATTAAATCTGGATACAGGATTGATTTTGTAAGTCTCTTATTATTTATTTCTGCAGCACTTCAATAAGAACGAATATTTCACCAACAATGTCCTAACGAAGGAATTCCGTTTTGGGAATACTTGCGAGCCAATTACCCATTATAGTCTGATCAATTGGCTTCCTAGAAAAGATAGGAATAATAATTCTGAAGGCGAGAAAAATCGCAAAAAACGGAGAAAATGACTATTGACTAGATGTATGAACTGGAAGGCTTCTTCCTATGGTTCTCATACAAGGATTCTTTGCTAAACGAAGATGTCGGTGAGATTATCATAGATGATATTTGGCCTAACCCTCTGAAGTATTTCTTCTCCACTGATGCCAATGAGAATGAAGGTTTGTTAAATTACAGTGAAATATCAAATTTTTATTTGGACACGCAATAATGGTGTTATTTAGGGTAACACACTTGCCTTTACCAGCAATCAAAGAGAAACAGCCGTTAATGTCGATATCAAATATTATTTACCAATATACATGCGCAAGTTGTCGATCAACTTACGTAGGCCGATCGACCAGACGGTTAATTACTCGAATGAGAGAACATTGCAACTTGAACGCCTGTTTTAAATCAAATGGTGAATACACGTCTGCTATTGCACAACACATCATCGAAACAACGCACGTATGTTCTCCAGACGTAGCATTCAAAGTAATTACTAAATGCAGAAACAAAAGGGAGCTAGCCACATACGAAGCCTTATGGATAAACAAATTGCAGCCGGATTTATGTAAGCAGAAGAAGCACGTACAAGCATTGAGTTTGAACTGGATGTGACGCACGCAATTTGATTGGTTTCTATTTTTCACACTCGCTTTGTTCACGTATTTCTATCTTGTTTTGCTTTCCAATTTATATATAAAGATATGTTCATGAGTAGATATTTGAGAAGACCATGCGAAAGAAAATTTTCTTATATCTGATAAAATTTCTTTTTGTTTTTGCACATAAAAAGGGTACAATGAAATTTGTCAAAGTTTATTATAAAAGTGTAGCACTGTGTTTGCAAAACGTTTGTTTTAGTCTCATTGCTTTCACTGGTAAGCATTAAAGTGGTAAAGATAACGTTAAACAATCGGTTTAGTTTTCATTGCTATATCATTAATTATTTGGCCATATGTATCGTACGCCAATTTCTACCAATCAAACATTAAGTTTATTCTGTTCAAGGCATCTGTTTATCGATGTCAGTTTCCATTCATAAATTTTCATATGATATACAATTTGAAATATACTGAGATTTGGCGACTTTGTCATGAAAATGATCGAGTGATAATTTTTTTTAAACGTTGCATGACAAGGAATATATTAATTACCTTGTCATTGTTGGATATAACAATGTGTCTGGATATTCTGTCCTCCTTATGATTCTGAATATTTCGATATCCAGGTTCGAAATCAATTTAAAATGAAAGCACATCCCTCAAACAATTTGGCAACCAATATGTCATGTGGAAATTTAGTTTAAACTGTCGCATTTATACTTATTGTTAGATCGCTTAAGCATAAATGTCTTCTCACTAGGTATGTGTATGACAAATTTGTTGTTATATGTGTCTGCATGTGTACACTCATCGAAATGAAATTACAGTGATTTAATAAAAGGATACTGACAACTCACTGAATTTGCGTACGCTATGACTATGTGCATATGTTATCATTTGTTTTGGACTGAGGAGTATTCACTAAAAGCACGTTTACACTCCTTCAATTAAAATTACAGAAACTTAACAGCATTTGACATTTCACTAGATAAGAGTATGTCACGCCTTTGAGTGTCTCTGTTTGGGCGTTATTTTGACTGAGAAATAATCTGTTACATATATTTAGCAGCACGTGTATCACTCATTCAAATAAAACTAAAATGATAAACGAACCGTTAAACACATCAGGAAAATATGAAACACTATATAACGAATGTAACCTCATGTTTGTATGTAAGAACGTGCGCTCAATTAAGGTAAGAAAAGGGGAACATAAATCCATATGCAAATATGGCAATGTTAATAGATCTGATCATGCACGTCATACAGTAGAGACAACACACACAATTAATTGAGATGGTTGCAGACGCATATCAACTTGTGTTTGTAGTTCATCGATAAAATTTATTATAGAAATGACATAAGGAACGAATCATCCGTAGAAAAATATCTAGGTGCGTCTTGTAATACAGCATAAAATAATGGTAGGAAGCGAACATTGCATGAATCAAAATCAGAAACTCCCTCAAGTAAAAGAATAAAACCACTAGATAGGTAGTAATTACTGAGAGAGGGGGTGAGTTATTCAATATCTCTAATTTATTTATGGATTATCTTACATTTCATCCCTGATTACTCGTTACCTTATTTTATTTATTAAATTAGATTATTTTGGTAGTGTGGCGTCTTTTAACAAACATTTACATTTTTTTGAGGAAAAAAGGCAATTTTTCATTTTACAGTTACTAGTATCTTTCTTTATCAGGCAATTTTCAAATTTCTTTTATGACCCCTATTTTAAAATTATTGTAATTTTCTATCTTATTAAAATTCTTAATTATTTACCGTGAAAGTTTTGCGCCAAGTAGTCACAGTATCTAAACCCTTTCTTACCGCGATGCCACATGAAATTACATCATTTAGGATATAGGTGTAAAAATGGATCTTACGTGTGCAATTTAAAAATGACATTTATCATTTTAGTTTCATTTAAATGACTGTTGCATACGGCACTAATTTTATGTAACAGATAATTTAGCAGTCTTGAACAGACGCCCACATACATAAAAACTCACAAGCGCGGCATACGCTTGTCTAGAGAATCGTCAGATTAGTCCAGTTGTGACAAGAAGTATAAACCGAAGAAAGCAGGATCGGAATGTATAATCCCATGCAAATTCGTTTCGTATTTACTGGCAACTCATCAGTAGGAGCCAGTATAACGCCCTTTAACCACTATATGGTAGGGGTATTTTGCGGAGTTGCTTTCTAGTTCGTGATTTTTTACCCCTACTACATATCAATGGTGGCCATTATTACTACCCGTGCACCCAATCAGTCTCTGATCCCTTTCGGATGGTTGATATGAAAAGACTGTAGAAAGGTTTCATAGATATATTCCACACAATGTAGCATATATAAATATAATTCACTGTTAATCCGAACTGAATGAGTTGGTTGGCAATAATACAGATTTTAATGCAAAAGTATGTTTTAAATACCGTTCACAATTTAACTTAATTGTCCGTCTTCTAGACGGCAAAAATAAAAGTGATTTATGTCTATAAAGCAAAATGTTTAGCACAAATGTCTGGATTGGCATGAATATAGTCAAATGATTGAAAATACATGATAATATGAACAAAGTAAAATGATTTATGTTTATAAAGAAAATGTTTTACATACAATTGGTTATTCTTACACAAATGTCTGGATTGTAATAAGTTGTCAAACGATTAAAGATACATGATAATGAGCCTAGTAAAATTATTTATGTTCATAAAGGAAAATGTTTTGTGTAAACCGTTTAAAGATTTAAATGACAAACAACTCACAAATGTTTAACTCCTTGTTTTTTTATAGTAAACAATCAATCATTTTCATAGTAACGAATAATCCGATAAATTCACTGACACAATAGTCCACCGCGTGATCCTCTCGGATCGCGCGCGGTTCTGTCTATTTTATAAAAACACTATTAATTACAAATAAAATTGCAGTTCAAGAAATATCGATTAAAACTGCTTGAGACTAAAAGAGATTGTTCCTAAAATCACAGCTAAGAGAAATATTGTTTAAGAACAGAGTTAGAATATTTGACCTTAAAGAGCACAGCGTTTGTAAAATTCGACCTTCGTTGGGTTGTAACACGGAGCCGCGTGTTACAATATATTTTGGTGTAGAATGTGGGATAATAGGGCAGTACAATCTCTTAGACGAATGTGTAAACCTATTATAGTAAAACTAACATCATATAAAGTCTCGAAAATGCAACGTCCACGCTAACTCACTCTATATACTATATATAACGAGTCTGTAAAGGATACTAACATTATGGCTATTGTGTCAGTAACTGATACCAACATTATAGTACCGAAAAGGTACATGGTACTAACACTATGGTTGCCGAGTCGGTACATGGTACTAACACTATGGTTGCCGAGTCGGTACATGGTACCAACATGATGGATATCAATGTATGCTATAGTTCACCGTAATTGAGTATTACAACTATTTCTGAACACTTGTTACTCCGGTAAATCCATACTCACTGGCCCTGATCGATATCATTTATCACCTTTCGTGGTAAGCATGACATCAATGAATTCAATATATACCAATTAAATACTGTTTGTTACGGAGAAATAATATATATGCAAGGATGTATTAGGTGTTGCGAACCTAGTAACAAATTAGTTCAGTTGTGATCAGAAGGATAAACCGAAGAGAGCATGAACGGAATGTATAATCCCATGCACATTCGTTTCGTGCTTACTGGCGACTCATCAGTAGGAGCCGGTATTACGCTCTTTAACCACTATATATTTGGGTTAGGAATGTGGGCTAATAGGACGGTACAATCTCCTAGACGAATGTGTAAACCTGTAGTAGTGAAGCTAACATCATATAAAGTCTCGAAAATGCGACTTCCACGCTAACTCACACTATATAATATATATACCGATTCTGCAAAGGATACTAAAACTATGGCTATTGTGTTAGGAACCGATACCAAAAGTTTTGTACCGAAAAGGTACATGGTACTAACACTATGTTTGCCATGTCAGTACACGGTACAAACATGGTGGATATCAATCTATGCTATAGTTCACCGACATTGAGAATTACAACAATTTCTGAACACCTGTTACTCCAGTAAATCCATGCACTCTGGCCTTGATCGATATCAGTTATCACATTTCGCGGTAAGCATGACATCATTCAATTCAATATATTAAAGTTAAATACTGTTTGTGGCGAAGAAATAATATATATGCAAGGATGAATTAGGTGTTGCAAACCTAGTAACAAATTAGTTCAGTTGTGACCAGAAGGATAAACCAAAGTCAGCATGAACGGAAAGTATAATTTTGTAACACGCGGCTCCGTGTTACAACCCAACGATGTTCGATACAGTGCTCTTTAAGGTCAAATAATCTAAATCTGTTCTTATACCATAGTCCTCTTAACGGTAATTTTCGAAACAATCTCTGTTAGTTTCAAGCAGTTTTAATCGATATTTCTTGAACTGAAATTTAATTTGTTATTAGTAGGGTTTTTTGAAATAGACAGAACGGCGCGCGATACGGATGAAACACGCAGTGGACTATTGTGTCACAGTGAACTTATTTCGCTTAGTTGGAGAATTTACGCATTGGGTTTACTGTTCACATTATAGTAGGACTATACCAAATTTCAGAGAACAATGGATTAACATAATGACCTGAGTTAAAACTATAGCAAGCAGTGAACTAAACATTTGTGAGTTTTTGTCATTGAAGTCTTTAAACCGTTTACATATTCTTTTTTAGTGATAACTTTTAACATTGATTCCATTCATGTCATCATGTATTTTCAATCGAGTTTTGTCATTGAAGTCTTTATGTGGCTTACCCCTTCATTTTTAGTGATAACTTTTAACGAAGAATTTTTTCATATCATCATGTATTTTAAGTCGATGGTATAAATACAGTTCAATTCAGACATTCGTATGCAAATAACTGATTGAGCAAAAAACATTTTTCTTTGTAAACATAAAACATTTTAAATTTTGTCGTCCAGAAGACGGACAATTTAATTTAACTGTGAATGGTGTTTAAGACCTATTTTTGCATAAAAATATGTTTTTGCAGCTGACCAACATATATTCAATTTGGACTAACTGTGAATTATATTTCTATTTGCAACATTATATCTAATATATGTATGACACCAAGTTTCGGTTTTCTCACATCAACCATACGAAAAGGATCAGTTAAAATGTGGGTGCATGTATAGTAATAATAGCCACCCTGGATATGTATAACGGGTATAGAATCACGAACTAGGTAGTAATCCCCAAAAAAACACCTAAAATCTCATGCACATTCGTTTCGAGGTTATTGGCGACTCATCATTAGGAGCCGGTAATACGCTATTTAACCACTATATATTTGGGCAAGGAATGTGGGATAATAGGACGGTTCAATCTCCTAGACGAATGTGTAAACCTATTGTAGTAAGGCTAACATAATAAAAAGTCTCGAAAATGCGACTTCTACGCTAACTCACTCTATATCATATATATACCGAGTCTCTAAAGGATACTAACATTATGGCTATTGTGTCGGTAACCGATACCAACATTATTTTACCGAAAATGTACACGGTACTAACACTATTGTTGACGAGTCGGTACATGGTACCAACATGATGGATATCAATGTATGCTATAGTTCACTGTAATTGAGAAATACAACTTTTCTGAACATCTTTTATTCCAGTAAATCCATACACTAAACTAATGTGCATGGGATTATACATTCGGTTTATCCTTCTGGTCACAACTGAACTAATTTGTTATTAGGTTCGCAACGCCTAATACATACTTGCATATATATATATATATATATATATATATATATATATATATATATATATATATATATATATATATATATGAACCAATACGGAGCATCATAAACGCTAACACTATCAAGGACTCCTTCGAACTAGCAAATGAATTGAAGGGGAAGAACATCCTACAGAATAAAATGGTCTCGCTTGACGTCTCATCCTTATTTACAAACATACCACTGGATAAGACAACGGAGATCTTGTGTGACCTCATCAAAAATGAGTTTTTTGACTTCCCTATATACACCAATGACATCAAAGACCTCATATTAGCATGTACTAAAAACGTGCAATTTACATTCGAAGGGATATACTACCGTCAGATCAATGGTGTAGCTATGGGAAGTTGCATCGCACCCCTCCTGGCAGATGTATACATGTATCACCTTGAAAAAACGAGCCTAAAAGGTGTAATTGACCAGTGCGCACTCTACAAAAGGTATGTAGATGATATCTTGTTGTTCATCTCAGAAGCAGCAGGCCCTTCCGAAATCCTCAAACAAGCAAATGGAGTCGATCCAGGCATCAAATTCACTCTCGAGGTAGAGAAAGACGACAGTTTTCCTTTCCTTGACATCAAACTCACTCAAGAAGCAAATGGAGATTTGACACTGGCCATATATAGAAAATCCACTTTCACCGGACAATGCATTCACTACAACATCAGTGTGCCAAAATCCCACAAACGAAACTTAGTAAACAACCTAGCAAACAGAATCAGAAAGATCTGCTCTGAACACAAGATTGAGGAAGATCTGGGCTACCTCAGGAAAATTTTGCTAATGAACAACTACCCAGAGCGTTTCATTGATGTCAACATCAGACCACGGCAGATTCGTACTAGAGAGGATACCGGCAAGCAGGTTTTCCTAAACTTACCATTTAGAGGCGACGTACCAGCCTCAATAATTGCACGGCGGCTGAATAGAATAACTAAGGACAACTTTCCCAGTGTTAAAGTTAATATGACATTTAGTACACAGAGAATCATGAGGTTGGATGCCAAAGATCAATTGCCAATTCTCTCCAAATCATTCATAGTCTACAAATTCTCATGTATGTGCGGTAGCACATATATCGGACGTACGAAGAAGCAATTGATAAGCAGAATCCAGCAACATTTGCCACAGAAATTGATTAACAAAGGCTTGCCACCGTCAGGAAAATCAGCTATTTCCGATCATATATTGGCAACGGGGCACCCTGTCAATTCGACCAATTTCACAATTCTACATAAAGCAAAATCATAAAAATTATTATTTATCTACGAAGCCCTTTACAACAACAATCAACTGACCTTAATATTCAAAAGTTTCATCAACATGATATTCTTATCGACTGGCCAAGAATAACAAAATTCAGCAACAATCTACTAGTATCCGGCCAAGAACAAACAGGCCCTCGTCTAGAATCAACAAACGTACATTCGGATTGGCAACAAACTGAAGTGGAAATAACAGAGGCGCATACGATGACAGAAGTCTCCAAACAATGTGAGTGTTTAACACTGCAATCAACACTGGCGTTGTTACCACGTGAAAACTTTGCGCAGCGAGGTGAAACGATCAACTAAACTGGGAAAAAAAGCCACTTGTATATGTAACAGTGAACAATGCGCACAAATGGTTAATTCTCAAGCTATCAAACAATAATGACAGATCACAGATATCACTTCGCAATACTGCAAGAATGGCCTTTACATGCAAACACGCATACACACAAACACAAACGCATACACACAAACACAAACGCATACACACTCACCAACTAGTCAAAACAAGAAACAGCAGTAAAAACGAGTCAGATTTGTTACCACTAGCATAATCTATTGAAAACCCAAAATGTATAAATATGTATGATTGTATAAGAGATGATTAGTATTCACGAAATAAATGGCCTTTATCCACTTCGTTATTTGTGTTTTCCTAATTATAAGAATACTGTGTTAAATTAAAAAGGAATGGACATTATAAATATATATATATATATATATATATATATATATATATATATATATATCAGTTCTCCGCAACAAGCAGTATTTAATTATTTATATAAGAATCGTCAAATCTTTTAAATCAACTTTAATTCCACTGAGAGGATTGTAAACGTGTTTTAACTTATTACTCCTCAATTTAAAATAAATAGTAATAAATACACAAAGAAGACATGTCCTACGCTAATCTATCGAATTAAATGTATGTATTATTAAATCACTGAAATTTTATTCCTATGAGTGCAAACACACAGACACATACACAAACAAATTTTAAATACACTTACCTAGTTTAACGACAGTTATGCATATGAAACCTAACAATAATGGTAAATGAGACAGTTTATACTAAATTCTGCACTTGACATTGATTGTCAAGATTGTCGCCAGTAAGCACGAAACGAATTTGCATGAGATTATACTTTCCGTTCATGTGGTCTTTGGTTTATCCTTCTGGTCACAAATGAACTAATTTGTTACTGGTTTCGTAAAACCTAGTACATTCTTGATTGTCAAATTGTTTATGGGATTTGCTTTCCGTTGAAAGGGGCTTCCGAAACCGGAAGTCAAAATATTCGGAATCCTAAGAATACAATTGACTGTTGTTATCTGTGTGATTTGTATCCGATGTGACGAGCCTAATATTTCATCAAGTGATTCTTGTCTGTAATGATGTGGATAGTTTCAACGCTAATATTTTTATCGGTTTTATATGTATTTCATGGATGCTAACTAACCTGGTTTTGTAAGGCTAAGCTATTGACATCATATAACTATAAACTATATTTTTGTATCTTATGTGGAATAAAGTTTACGCTAGCCATAAGATATATATTGTTGAAAGAACGCACCGAAAGTGTTAAAATGTTTGATGGACTCATTCTCGTTCGAATTACCCTATACAAAGGTTTACATTAACCACACTATTGTATAGGCCACTACTGAAATTCAATTACGTATTCGGCTGCAGAATATATCCAAAACCCGTAGAATAGCGATTAAATTTTAATCCGGAAAATGTAGAGATAGATCGGCCATTGCGGTTCCTGAATGACTCAGTCTCAGCGGAAGGATATATATCATTATATTCTAATGTACATTCTATCAAGGACTATCAGGTGCCCACTACCAGAAAAGAGTTACACCGATTTATTGGTATGTCGAATTTCTATAGACGATGTCTCACAGAGATAGTGGTTACGCAAAAATCACTGTCTAAGATAAAAGTGCCAAGACACAATTTCGTTGGACGAAGGAGGCTCAAGAATCATTTATCCTATGTAAGAAGAAATTAATAAAACCAACTATTTGTCTTTCCTGGTAGGTAGTATGCCATTTTTTACAGACAAGTCAGATATTGGCATATGTGCAGTGTTACAAGCGGAGGGACGTCCAACGCATAATATAAGTCTCACACAGATTAACACAGGGCTAAACCATACAGTCACAGAAGAGTAATTACTGGCCTTACAGTGGGCACTAAGAAAGTTTTGGTATTTTGACATCGGTGGACATATAGACATATATGAAAAGCACTAGGAATAGGCTGTAACAATTAATTATAGGACCGGTATCGAGAATGCGACAGTTGATTTTACAATCAGCATAATTTCCGCTGTGCGAAGTTTGCCACCATTTAAAGTCATTGAAGAACAGGAAAAGGATACCATATGCTAAGAAATAGTCAATCAGTTAATAACGGCACAGTGTTGTAGGCGCCATATAAAACGACTTGTTGCAGCGAAAAAAATGGCAAACAGTGGACATCCTGACGCCGGACACCTCATTTAGACGTTTCAGTCACGATTGTATTGGCCTGGTATGTCCAAATAAATTCTTAGTTACTGTTAACTGTTCACTACATGTCGGCGTTTTAAATCACAAAAAAGAAAAAACTCGTCCCGATTGCTTTCAATGTCATGCACGGAACTACTTTCTGGCTATTGACCAGGTAGGTCTACCGCCGGTGGCTCGTGGCGTAGGAGCCTATATGTTTTCCACGTTCGATAAATCTACCATATGAATCAAATTTGTACCACTGAAGAAGTTTACAACAGAGAATATTATGAAGTGCTTAGAATAGCGAAGGCTCAATTGATATGGTGCACCACAAGTTTTTTGTTAGCGACCAGGGTAAAATGTTTGTGTGGAGAGAATTTAATCAGTGTTGCAAGAAACTTGCTATAAAATATTCCCACGCAGTCACTTTGTTTGTTATAATATTGTATCGAACTCTTGAATATGGATCTTGAAATAACGATGCGCAAAAGTTGAGCTTCCAAAATTTTTACTTGACAGTACACGTGTTCAAGCCTTCTGGGTGACGGAATCATATAGAACACATCAATAAAAACTATATCCACGTCGTGCAGCTGGAAATGTGATGTGATGATTATTTGTATATCTACTAGTTCTAATTTATGACTGGCGGAAGTCAATAGCTGAAAGAAAGCATCAGGAAATTTACCAATCTTTCCGTATAAGTTCACATTCTGGAGTGATGCTAAAAGAATTTTGAATGACATCGTTCCAATGCTGGAGCCTTGTGATACGTCAGACTTTACCCGCTGTAGTCTAGAATGCCAAATATTGACATTTAAATATAAAGGCTGCAAATAAATGCCGTCCGACGATACAAATAAGAAAACAAAACCGTAGATAATGAGAGCCAATTACAGTGAGAGGCACTTATCAGAGCCGGAATTGCGTTCTGAGGCAAATTCTGAGAATGTTAAGTAGTGCTGCAGTGTCTAGAAATACTTCTAGACACATGATGAATGATTTGGCTGATTGGCTTGTGTTCCTTCTTGTGGATGCTCCGGGATAATTAGAGTTGTCGGAAAAAGATAGGTGAGTTGCTTTTCCGAGGCTCAGAATTGTCTTCTTTAAGATTTGCGGCAACATCGTGATGTCTGGCAGAAGTAGATGTCCGAGTAATAGATAATCGATTGCGTATTAGTTATACTGCAACAAGAAAATTGGCGTGATTGAAGTCTAAGTGACAAGATGATATAGCGTGGTAAATGCATTTCCAGAAGTCAGCATAGGTAGACAATCAAGTAGAGAGAGCAGCAACAATTACCCGTAGCGCACAGAGCAGATGTTTCAAGTGTGCTGCATGGTAAATGTGCCGTTCTTATAAAACTTATGAAAGCTCAAGATCGCACGCCATTGATTGATGGCAAATTTCGCTTATATTAGATGGTACAAGTTAATAAAATTTGAATTTCAATTAGGCAATAAGTCGGTGATTTAATTTGAGAAGTTACATCCCTTTCCTCTCCAAGAAAAGAAAAGGTAAAAAGAAAAAAAATCCTCTCGGCGAGGCCTGATTGCTAATATAGGGTGGAGCTGAAGCCCAGTTAAGCAATTGATTATTATTCTGCCAATATCAAATCAAAAGGTATGGTAAGGCTGGGCTAGTGTATGTTTGTTGGTTGCTTCAACTTTGATATAATGCAAAATAACCACTAGGAATTGCTACACAAATTATTAACTATAGTGGTCGGTAATACCACAAGAAGCAGAATAGAGTAGTGTAAGGTTTTATGAGCCGCAGCTTGAAAATTACAAGGTAGGTGGCCACTGAAGTTGCCAGATTTAAGTTAAAACCTGGACACGCTGGACCGCCGTCGATGAGGTCAAATACGACCAAAAGAGCTAGTGTGCTCGAAGTTGTGGTCATGATATTCGTAGTGAATGTGTAATTTTTAACTGATGATGTTGAGATATGCATTGAAAGTGGCCTGTACCATGATATGAAGCCGAGGACTACTTATTGTTGCTGCACAATGCGTTATCTCTAAGTTGCTGGTCATGCCAAAATAGGCAGTGTGAGCTCAGGTGTGAGTCATACGCTGCAACTGTAAATATGTAATTAAAATGGTATGGACAAAAAGTGTACTCGAACATTTCCGCAGAGATGGCATAATACCGAAGGATCGTTCAAATATACTACACAAATTTTAGCTAAGAACAGCTGGTTATACTACGTGAGACAAATAATTGTGAGAAGAGTAATTAATCAAATGGATCCGTAGAGATCACGTCGCGTGAAATATGGCACAAGTGGTGCGCAAAACGTTAACATTTCATACGTAGAATAACGAAAAATTATCAGTTATGCGTTATGTAAAGCGGTCTATCGTTAGGATGAGGTTGTAGACAAGCTGAGTCTGGAAGGCATGTAGAATGTTGTATGTTGCCAGGTTTAGGCTGTTCGATAAACGGTTTTAACCTGTCTATGCTTACCTATGTAGATGGCATAATACCGAAGGATCGTTCAAATATGCTACACAAATTTTGGCTAAGAACAGCTGGTTATACCACGTGAGACAAATAATTGTGAGAAGAGTAATTAATCAAATGGATCCGTAGAGATCACGCCGCGTGAAATATGGCACAAGTGGTGCGCAAAACGTTAACATTTGATACGTAGAATAACGAAAAATTATCAGTTATGCGTTATGTAAAGCGGTCTATAGTTAGGATGAGATTGTAGGCAAGCTGAGTCTGGAAGGCATGTAGAATGTTGTATGTTGCCAGGTTTAGGCTGTTCGATAAACGGTTTTAACCTGTCTATGCTTACCTATGTAGATGGCATAATACCAAAGAATTGTTCAAAAATGCTACACAATTGTTAGCTAAGAACAGCTGGTTATACCACGTGAGACAAATAATTGTGAGAAGAGTAATTAATCAAATGGATCCGTAGAGATCACGCCGCGTGAAATATGGCACAAGTGGTGCGCAAAACGTTAACATTTGATACGTAGAATAACGAAAAATTATCAGTTATGCGTTATGTAAAGCGGTCTATAGTTAGGATGAGATTGTAGGCAAGCTGAGTCTGGAAGGCATGTAGAATGTTGTATGTTGCCAGGTTTAGGCTGTTCGATAAACGGTTTCAACCTGTCTATGCTTACCTATGTAGATGGCATAATACCAAAGGATCGTTCAAACATTCTACAAACCTTTTAGCTAAGAACAGCTGATTATACCACGTGAGACAAATAATTTTGAGAAGAGTAGTTAATCAAATGGATCCGTAGAGATCACGTCGCATGAAATATGGCACAAGTGGTGAGCAAAACGTTAACATTTGATACGTAGAATAACGAAAATTATCAGTAATGCTTTATGTAAAGCGGTCTATCGTTAGGATGAGATTGTAGACAAGCTGAGTCTAGAAGGCATGTAGAATGTTGTTTGTTGCCAGGTTTAAGCGGTTCGATAAACGGTTTCAACCTGTCTATACTTACCTATGTAGATAGCATAATACCGAAGGATCGTTCAAATATGCTACACAACTTTTAGCTAAGAACAGCTGGTTATACCACGTGAGACATATAATTGTGAGAAGAGTAGTTAATCAAATGGATCCGTAGAGATCACGTCGCGTGAAATATGGCACAAGTGGTGCGCAAAACGCTAACATTTGATACGTAGAATAACGAAAAATTATCAGTTATGCGTTATGTAAAGCGGTCTATCGTTAGGATGAGATTGTAGACAAGCTGAGTCTGGAAGGCATGTAGAATGTTGTATGTTGCCAGGTTTAGGCTGTTCGATAAACGGTTTCAACCTGTCTATGCTTACCGATGTAGATGTCGTACCTTGCATGATAATAAAGTATTTCGGCTTTCTGAGAAAAATCAGGTAGGGACTGCGATACATTGATCGTAGTGGCCCAACAGCAGCTTCGTTACGAATGAGTATTCTCGTGCAGATTTTGAGCTGCGGGTGAACGAATACTGGACGAGAAGTATGTTTTGTCATCTGTTCAGACATTTTACCGAAGGAGGTACGCTTCGAATTATAGGTTGGCCTTGGTGGGTAGTAGACATTGAAGCTGATTAGGCAGATGTAAGTCCATGCCATAAAAGAGTTGTGACGCAGACGTTTTAATAGTTTCGCGTGTACGGGAACACATAACATGTAGGGCTAAATGTAATGCATCGACCCAATTGCCATTAATAGACGAGGATGCTAAAGCTGCTTTGAGTACCCTATGCATTCTTTCTACTATACCGTTATATTTGGTGTGATAGCCAGTCGTCTGTCGTAATGTGCACTCCATAAACCGCAAGGTAGTTTTGAAGCGAACAGATGAGACGTCTGGCCGGAAAAGTTCGTCTACAATGAGGTTTTGTATGCCCTTGACATGAAAGATGTTGAATTGTCATTCGCTCAGACGTGACAGCTGTCTTTCTATTCTGGCAGAGAACATTGTGCGCTTCGGAATATACTAAATAATAGTGTATGGTCTTTAAAAATAAAAAATCTGCTGCTGCCAATGATACTGATGAAATGACGCACTGCTTCGTGGATAGCGATGAGTTCTCGACCGAAAGTTTCGTATCTGGTTTCTATTGGTTGCAGAGTACGCGAATGAAATCTGATAGGTTCTCAAAATCCGTCAAACTCTTGTTCGAAAGTGGCCCCAATAGCAAACTCAGAAGCATCTGTTGTGAGTAGAAATGGTCGTTGGAAATATGGATGCGTTAGCATTGTAGCATTTTCTAACGTGTTCAAGGCGAGACGAAATAATTCCTCGCCTTCAGACAACCAAGAAATGATGGAGTTTCTGCTAAGTCCTTTCCTATTCCGCAGGTGCCTACACAACGAATAACGTTGTATTGATAGGCTGGGAAGGAAATTGCGATAGTAGTTAAGAACTCCCAAACTTTTCTGCAGCTCAATAACAGTTTTTGTTGACTTTATATTTTGGATCGAATTTGTCTTCGACGGCAAGGTTGAACAGCTTGTGGCGTACTGCGATTCCCTAGGAAATCCACGGATGTATTTACAATCTGCGTCTTGTCACAGTTGATCTTGAGTCCGTGCATGGATACTTTTAAGAGGACATTTCGTAAATGCTTGGCATGAGATTCTGGGTCTGGACTGAAAACCATTATGTCATCGAGATATGACATACAGTAAGCGGCGTCGTCGAGGAGTATATTGTCTATAAATCTTTCAATATTCTGAGTAGCACGCTTGAGACCAAAAAGAATGTAGAGGCATTTACAAAGGCAGTCTTTCAATATCTTCAGGCGATACTGGGATGTAATAATAGGCTTGTCTGAATTCAACAAATGAGAAGTAATTGCTACGGCTGATTTTTTTTAAAGTAAGGTGCTTATATCGTGAATAGGGTATGCATCGGATCTGGTCACAGAATTTAGCTTGCGATAATCACCACAGGCTCTGCGCGATCCGTTTGATTTGGAGACCTATGCACTTTTCGATGGTCTGGTGTTTTCTTCTTACAATTGTCTTGAAAATTCCTCTGTGGTAGCTTTCAGCTTAGCAGCGGGTAGCGGTCGCTTTTTTAGTGCTATAGGTTTTCCTGTTGTAACGATACGGTTTATTTTGTTAGAGACTCGTGGCTCTGACTTGCTTACATCAAACAGCGACTGATATCTCTACTGAATGATGCACTGGGATTGGCTGAATGGCCTATAAGTACAAACGCTCGTCGGCAATTGTCAAAAGGCTTTGTTCAAGTCCGGTGGATGGGTCAATGATCGTTTGATTGACAAGATCAACTAATAGCCGATATTTCAACAGGAAATCAATGCATATTATGTTGTGTGAGACCTTGGCGAGGGTGAAGATCTGAGCAAATTCACGCCATGTTGAGTGTTCAATGCCGGCAATAATAAGTAGGCTAGAGCTCCCTTCTAGCTGTTGCAAGTAAAACGCCTAGAAAAATCTCGGCCATGGAACAACCTTTAAGAACTGAAACTGCTGCACGTGCATCTACGACGAATACTTTGTCAGTTTTGAAATTGAGAAGTTGCAGATGTTCATTGGATTGTTTGGGCGGGTCATGAAGACTTATAGTCTGGTCATTTCGAATGACATTATTTGTTTTGTTGTCTATGTGGCATATTCTGCGTGGATGAAAGGAGTCTGCATAGAATGCAACCGTAGGTGTTTAAATATTTGTACGTGAAGAACAAAAACTTAGATTCTGGTCATCTAAGGAAGGAAACTGGCATCCGTCTGGTAAATTTTCCGAACAATGCAGGCAATTTCGACAATGTGGAGAGCTTAGCGTTATCATATGTGAGACCGGCGGATGGACAATGAGCTAACTTAGAATTCAGAGTGTTCATGTTTGGAAGTGACTTATATGACATTAAAATGCATAAAAGCACTTAATATATATAAAAAATAATAATTTTAAACATACTTGGCCTACAAATATTTTAAAATAATAACTAAGCGCTTAACAAAATCTTCTTTGACATTTTAACACGAACGCAAAAGTGTGAAGTAACATTTATGAGCGATTTAACCACAGAAAACTGACTAAATCTTTTTCCACAAAATCAGAATCAAATTCTGCTTCCACAGTTTGGCATTACTTTTACGTAGGAGAGAATAGTTTTGAACGATTTAACCATATAAAACCCCAAAAATCTGCTTCCATTGGTTAGACACAACAAGTGAAGAAAAACCCAAAAGACTTTACATAAGAAATATTTACAAACAGGGTGAAGAACAGGATAGTTCGGTTTGCTACTGTTGATTTTAATGCGAACCCCCCAGAAAAAATAAAAGACTAATTTATTGATAATTTTGCGTAAAAACAGTATTGTTCTCAGTATCCTGGCACGGTCGCCAATTTGTAAACGCCCCAGCTGCATGTAAATGCCGTACGATGTTACAAATAAGAATACAATGCCTTAAAAAACAAGAGAGGGTTACTGTGGATGGCCTTATCAGGGCCGGATTTGTGTTCTCCGGCAAACTACGAGAAAATTAAGTAGTGTTTCAGTGTCTATAAATACTTCTAGACACTTGTTGAATGCTCTGGCAGATTGGCTGGTTTTCCTTCGTTTGGATGCACCGGAATAAGTAATTGTTGAAACCAGAGAGGTGAGTTGCTGTTCGAATGCTCAGAATTGTGTTGTTGAAGATTTGCGGTAACACCGTAGTGGCTGGCACACGAAGAAGACCGATTAATAGATAATCGCTTATTTATGAATAGTTGTGCAGCAACAAGAAGATTGGCGTGACTGAAGTCTAATTGAGGAAACGACACAGCGTGGTAAACGCAAGTCAAGAAGTCAATGTAGGTAGACAGTCAAGTAGAGAAAGCGACAGCAATTACCCGTAGCACGCAGAGCAAAAGTGTCAAGTGGGTTGCATGGTAAATTCGCCGTGTTTATATACTTGTGCCGGCGCAATGACGCACGCCCTTGAAAAACTACAAATTTATTTAAATCAGGTTTGCGAGCTTCATGTAAACACCAATCCCATTGTATTTAACCTTCGCCGAACAACATAACAAAACGCACTGACACATTTCGTCCTTCCATGATCATCATCAGAGTACGACGACAAACTGACTATCGAAGACCAAGCCGCATTGCATATTTATGGAAAGCAAAATTAGATATGCGGCTCTCACCTCTAGTAGTCTTGCATACATTGTACGTGACTGGAAATGTCGGATGTACAATTACTATGCAGTCACAAACATTAGCTGTTTATAGCTTCCGCCACATATTAATATAATAGCAATACAATTAAACAATAATCGATTGCGCGGGTGGTGGAAACAATTATTTAAATCAAGTTTGCGAGCTTGAAGTAAACACCAATCCCATTGAATTTAACCAGTCGTTGTTTAACATAACAAAACTATCGCCAGTCGCAATGCACTGACGCGTTTCGACCTTCGATGTTCGTCATCAGTGTACGACGGCAAACTGACTAGCGAGGATGAAGCCGCATTGCATATTTATGGAAAGAAAAATTAGATATACGGCTCTCAACTCTAGTAGTCTTGCATACATTGTACGTGACTGGAAATGTCGGCTGCACAATTACTATGCAGTCACGAAAATAAACTGTTTGTAGCTTTCGCCACATATATATAGGCAATACAATTTAACAATAATTGATTGCGCGGGTGGGGGTAACAATTCTTTAAATGAAGTTTTCGAGCTAGAAGTAAGCACCAATCCTAGTGTATTTAACCAGTTGTCGAACAACATAACAAGACTATCGCCAGTCGCAATGCACTGACGTGTTTCGACCTTCTATGACCGTCTTCAGAGTTCGACGGCAAACTGACTAGCGAGGATCAAACCGCATTGCACATATATGGAAAGCAAAATTACATATGCGGCTCTCAGCTATTGTAGTTATGCATATATTTTACGTGACGGAAAAGCATAAGGATCATCCATTTTAAAAGGTAGTACTTTTAGAAAGGTAACAATACAACCAAAGAACTGTGCAACGTAATATAAAACGACCACGTAAGCTGTCTACTGCTGGTGGTCCTGAAGTGCGTCAAGAGAAACTTTCACTCGCTAATACCATAAAGAGATAAGGTACCTGAGCAGAGGCGGATGCTTAGGTGTCCTTCTTGCCATGCTTTGTTTGTTGTGTTGTATTCTAATGTAAATTTATGTAAGCAGTATATCAAAAAAAGCAGGATATGAAACATTTTGGTTGAGGCTTTGATGAAATTGCTGATAATTTGTGGCAATATCAAAATGCTGACAATCGTCTGAATCCGTTTAATAAATTAAGCGATCACGATGGCCTAGAAATGCAGTAGCATTATTTGACGTGGCCAATGGCAAGCTGTACTAATGTATCAGCATTTTTAATGCAACGTATGAATCCAGCATGTGTAAATAAAGACCATGACAGAAAGACAACAGCGACTAATGTTAGCAAGCAAATCAGAGTTTGATGCTTAGGAAATGCATAGCGCTTGTATAATTGCAGGTAGCACGTGTTTGGTTAATGATCAGTTCAGATAGTGTGCATTCGTATTGGTCTAGTGTCATTAAATGAAATTTTCTATTTAAGTTGCATCGTATTAAAAATATCTTAGGTCTAATTTTATAAGACAAATTCCTCCTGGCGAAGCCTGGTTATCACTGAAGGGCATAATTCTAACTAACTTATGTAACTGGTTGATGATCTGCTCAATTTGATGAAAAAGGACTACTCCATTCTGGTTAACTCCTTCATCAATAATATGACGCCAATTGACCACCATTCATTGCTGCACAATATTTAGCTGTAGTGGTCAGACATATGCGTGAGGAAAATTAGAACAGTATGGGAAAACTTTTGAGAAACGAAGTATGAAATTTCCAGTGGGTTTCAATATACGATGCCGTGTTTAAATTGCTGTTTCCAGGGCAAACAGGATCATTTTTGATGAGGAGATTCCGTAAATACAAAGGAACCAAATGTATGCTCGACGTTGTATTCCATAATATCCGTGAATTGATTTCATAAACGAAACTGATGAAGTTTTTTTATTTGCTATCAATCATATAAAATCGGTGAATGTCCATTGCCAATACAAAAGACGTTAGCCGTAAGTACACGGTCATATCAAATAGTACAAATGGCAGATCAAACGTGAGTCGCGTGATGCAGTTTTATGGTGTATAAACAAAAAAGATCAAAACTAATTGTTAAAAATAAATAAAACCATTCTACTAGATCCCAGAATCGCAACTAAAGCAATATTACACTTTCAATAATTATCTTAGTTATTGACCAAAACAAAGTTTTAAAGCTTTAGTATTATATATAATTGCTTCACTGCGTCCATTACACGGTCATCAATTGTAACGCTCCAACCAAAATGTACTGCAAAGTTAAATAAAACGTCCGTGTGGGCAGCTTCCTTTTTTTGATATTGAAGTAGCCGTGAAAAAAATTTCCGACTAATAAAACGACCAGAGCTAGTAACATAGCACTAGCGAACTCCTTCCAGAGTACTACTATGTAAAATATTTGGTAATTTAGGGATATTGTGCCTAAATCAGTAGATAAGAAGATGCAGGATGTGACAATTATTGTGTTGAGGCATTGATAAAGTTTGCCGATGATTTTTGACAACACGAATCTGCTGTAAACCGTCCGAAATCGATTAAATAATTAATCGACTTCGATTGACTGGAAGTAAAGGAGGAAGAATTGGCGTAACTGTGGGCAGACTGCGCTAGTGAATCAAAGTTTGGAATACAGCTTACGAAAACAACAAGCGTAGAAAAAGACCTGGACAGCAAGGTGACAAAAAGTGCACATAGAAAACATGTCAGTGTGTTGCGGATGAAATGTATTGAGCTTATAAAATTGCAGGTAGCAAGTTATTTATTTATAGTCAGGTCAGATCTGTAAACGCCCCGGCTTCAAGTAAATGCCGTACGACGTTACAAACTCGGTTAAGGTGCTCTGAATAGAAATTAGTTACTGATATGGAGGCCCTTAAGAGGGCCTTGGCGGCGTTCGCGTAAGTTATATATATGTAAGTTGATGTTCTGTTCCTTGGGTGAACTCTGGTTGTGGTTCCTGCTGTTGTTATCACGAGTGGACGATTTGGTTGAAGTACTGCATTAATTGGCTCGTCTTGCTGGCTGAAGTGCAATACGGTGAGTCACGAATGTTGCCATTTGTTGGTGAAACAAATCAATATCCAGCGTAGGTATTGACAGCCGACAGCACGCACATGTGTAACACGAGGCAGAACGCAGATACGACCCACTGACTTGCATGGTAAATTACCGTGCTTAAATAGCATGCAATATGTCTACTTGCACACTATTGGTTAAACGTGGTTAAACGGCAATTTCGCTTTTTTCTCATTGGTACAACGTAAATAAATTTGAATTTAATTTACGCAATATGTCGGCGATTGATTTGTGTCGTTACAACACTTTCCTCTCTGAAAAAAAAGAAAAAAAAAATTCCTCTCTGCGAGGCTAGATAAGAAATGCATGACAGAGTTCGAACCAAGTTAAGCAAAATTATGATGAACCATAAGTGCTGGGCTTAAATATGCTTGTTGGTTGCTTCAACAATGATATGATGCCAGGTAACCACTATGAATTGCAACACAAATTGTTAGCTCTAGTGGTCGGTCATAGCACGTGAGGCAAAATAGAGCAGTATAAGGTTTTGGAGCCGCAGCGTGAAGATTTCGAGGTAAATCACCTCTGAATTTGCCAGGTTTAAGTTAAAAACCTAAGCAGGTTGGATCGTTGTCAATGTGTTTGTATACGACCAAAGGAGCTAGAGTGCTCGACATTGTGGTCATGACATTTGTAGAGTGGTCTTTGTGAAATAGATAAAGTTGAGATATGCATTGAAAGTGGCCTGTCCCATGATATGAAGCTGATCACTACTTAGTGTTGCTACACGAAAGCGTTAGCTCTAAGTAGCTGGTCATACCAAAATAGGCAGTGTAATGTCATGTGTGAGAAATATATTATAATGTAAAAATATATACATTAAAATCAAAGGTAACTGCAAAAAACTATGTACACGAACAGTGCCTCAGAGATGGCATAATACCTAAGAACTGTTCAAAATGCTACACAATTGTTAGCTAAGAACAGCTGGTTATGCCACGTGAGACAAATACGAAAAATAACGAAAGGTTAAAAATTTTTTTATAGTTAATGTTAATGTTTAAAAAAATTAATTACGCGTTATACAAAGCAGGTATTGAGATTGTGGGCAGACGGAGCCTGAGACGTGTGTAGAAGGTTGAACGCTCTCAGGAATAGGTGGTTCAATAAACGGTTTCAACCTGTCTATGCTTACTGATGTCGGTGTAGCGCCTTGCATAATGATGAAGTATTTTGGTTGTTTGAGCAAAATCGTGTAAGGACCGCGATACTTTGGTTGTAGTGGTGCAACAGCATTATTGTTGCGAACGAGTACTCTCTTGCAGCTGTGGAGCTGTGGGTGAACGAAGACTGGACGAGGCGTGTGTCTCGGCTGCTGTTCAGACATGTTACCGAAATGAAGTCGAAGGCAGGTAGCTTCGTCTTGTGGGTCATCTTGTGCCGGTAGTAGACGTGGGAGCTGACTAGGCAGGCGTAGATCCATGCCATACAAGAGTTGTGACGCAGACGTTTTAATGGATTCACGAGTACGGGAACGCATGGCCAGCAGAACTAAAGGCAGTGCATCGACCCAGTTGCCATTAATGGACGAGGATGCTAAAGCTGCTTTGAGTTCCCTATGCATTCTCTCTACCATGCCATTAGCTTGGGGATGGTAGGCAGTCGTCTAGCGTAAGATGCATCCCATGTACCGCAAGGTGGTTTTGAAACGATCAGATGAGAAGCAAGTGCCTCTGTCCGTGATGACCTCATTGGGAACACCTTAATTGGATATCCATGCAGAGATAAAACCGTTAGTTACTTCGTCTGCAGAAATGGTGCCAAGAGGTAATGCCGCAGGCCACCGTGTAAATCTATCGATCATAGTTAGAAGGTAGCTGAAACCTTTAACCTTTGTCAGATGAACTATGTGGATGTGGACGATGGGCTATGAGAAGTAGACTGAAAATGTTGCAACTTAGAACGAGTGTGTCGTGATCTTGTTTTTCTGACAAATTGTACACTCTGAGACCCATCGTTTAACATTCTGCCTAAGTCTGTGACCCCAGAAACGATCTGTAAGAAGTCGGACAGTCGCTTGGCTTCCTGGGTGAGAAATTGAGTGAATTGAATCGAAAACCTTCTCTGGAAGGCTGGTCGGCAGAACTGGCTTGTTTGGCTGCGTACCCGTGAAGTAAACAATTGGT
This sequence comes from Eudiplozoon nipponicum, assembly GCA_029291075.1. Lineage (NCBI taxonomy): Eukaryota > Metazoa > Platyhelminthes > Monogenea > Mazocraeidea > Diplozoidae > Eudiplozoon > Eudiplozoon nipponicum. Next base: position 47,755 of record JAQBSW010000681.1, read on the forward strand.
AAGCCTTCCACAGACGGCATAAGGAACTTGGTCGGGTGACGGGCTATTGATCTTTGAATGTGAATGTCACCGCGTTGTTCAGTTCGCAGGAGTTGGCGTTAGTGCAGGTTCACTGGTGCCACGGAGTTGACAGTGAATGGTGACGGCGAAGGTGGCTGTAGAGAGACGTCTGGCCTGGGACAGGGCATCTGCAATGAAGTTCTGTTTGCCCTTGACGTGAAAGACGTTAAATTGCCATTCGTTTAGACGAGAAGCCGTCTTCCACCTGGCAGGGTACGGCGATAGATGAAGTTGCGTTTAATGCGCCAACTAGTCGTGCATGATCTGTGAAAACAACAAATTCAAGCTACTGCCAATGATGCTGATAAAATGGCGCACTGCGTCGTGGATGGCGAAAATTCTCGGTCGAAAGTGTCGTACTTCGTTTCTACTGGTTGGAGAGTACGCGAGTAGAAACTGATAGGCTTCGAACTCCGTCGATCTCTTGTTCCAAAGTGGCTCCAATAGCGAATTCAGAAGCATCTGTCGTGAGTAGAAATGGCTTTTCGAAATCTGGATGCGTTAGCATTGTGGCATTTGCTAACGAGTTGACGGCAAGACGAAGTAACTGTCTTCGGATGACCTCAAGCAATGATGGAATTCTCGCTAAGTCCTTTTCGGTCTGCAGGTGCCTGCACAAAGGTTAAAGTTGTTTTGAAAGGCATGGAAGGAACTTGCGATAATAGTTTAGTACTCCCAGGATTTTCTGCAAATCGCTCAAAGTCCTTGGTGACTGATATCGATTGAATTCGTCTTTGACGGCAACGGTTGAATACCTTGGGCCGTGATACGATGCTCTAAGAAGTCGACGGATGAAGTTGCAATCTGCGTCTTGTCACAGTTGAACTTGAGTCTGTGGTTGGATAAGCGCGAGAGGACATTTCGTAGATGTTTCGCATGAGATTCTAGGTCTGGACTGAATACCATAATGTCATCTAGATATGACATACAATAAGCAGAGTCGTCGCGAAGTATGTTGTCTATGAATCTTTGAAATGTCTGAGTAGCACACTTGAGTCCAAAAGGCATATAAAGATATTCAAAAAGGCCAAATGGAGTGATGACTGCAGTTTTCTCGATATCCTCTGGTGCTACCGGTATGTGATGTTACGCTTGTCTGAGGTCAATCACTGAGAAGAAAATGCTGCCGTTGAGATTTTCAAGTAAAGTGTTGATATTTGGAATAGGATATGCACTGATTTTGTCACTGAATTTAGCTTACGGTAGTCTCCACAGGCTCTGTAAGATCCGTTTGATTTTGAGACTAAGTGCAGTTGTGACAATTCCATGAACTTTTCGATGGTCTGATGATTTCCCCTTCCAAACGCTGAGAATTCTTCTTGGCAGCTTTCAGCTTAGCAGGAGCCAGTGGTCGCTTCGAGTGCAATAGGTTGTCCTTCTGTGACGATATGATGCATCGTGTTGGAGACTCGTAGCTCTGACTTGTTAAGATTGAAAAGCGATTTGTATTTTCGAAGAGCTGCTAATATCTCTGCTGAATGATGCACTGGGGTTGGCTGAATGACCTGTAACTCCAAACGCTCGAGGCAAGTGTCCAAAAAGCTTTGTTCAAGTCCGTGGAGGGGTCGTGAGCGATTTTTTGATTGGCAAGATCAACAATGAGCCGAATGAAGGAAATCAGCGCCTATTATATTATGTGAGACCTTGGCAATGATGAAGTTGTGGGAAAATTCACGTCGTAGACCCATGTTGAGTGTGGTATTGGCAGCTATAAGTTGGTATGGGTCGCCTGTAGCTGTTGCGAAAGGAACGCCTAGCGACATCTCGGCCATTGAATCACCTTTGAGAACTGGAGACTGTCACACCTGTATCTACGATGAACTCTTCACCAGTTTTGAAATCAAGAAGGTGTAGAAGTTCGTTACTGTTTGCCGGGTCATGCAAACAAGTAGGCTGGTGATTGCGACCGGCATTTGTCTGTTTGGTTCTCTATGTGAAAAAATTGGCGTGGGATTTGAAAAGAGTCGACAGGGATGTCGATTGTAGTTGGCTTCTTCCCTGTAGCGCTGTTGATGCCGTTGATGTGCAGAAAAGCTGGTTCTTGGCTCCTGCGCTGACGTCCCCTGGCATTGATGCACCTTTACCGCAGCCGCATCCTCCGTCGGCTGTGAGAAATACACCTCGCTCGGAAATTCTTTCAACGACAAAGATGAACTTGCAAAGATAATTTCGGTGGTTATGGTGCCAGTTCTTAGCATATTATAAATGCGAGACTCGACGCGCCTGCGCTATTATATTTAACTGGAAACGAATTTAACGAGCATCACCGGATTTAATCTCGGATTGTATGCCAACCTTTCAACCCTTGGCTTACGGGTCGTGCCGTTCTCTATAAAGAGAGATTCACCATCTGCAGTGTGGAAGCAAAGGATTACGATGGGATTCACTTTACATCCAAAACTTATGGTTTTGAACTCGCATCTCTCGGATAAACCAGCAGAGAGGAGTGTTGGAGTTAAACTGGCAAAAGAGTTTAATGTTTCTAAAGACATTATTAAAACAACCTTATCCATGCCGAAATGTTGATGGTACCAACGCTCTGTAATTCCTCAGTATTTCTATATGGCCAAAGATTGGCGTACATCTACTGCCCATATTTGTTTATTATCTGCTCAGTTTCCGTGGGTCCAAGCAAGGATTCTACCTTGTTTTGTAGGCCAAAAATGGGGATTGCAGCTTCCTATCGGTACTTCAAGCTTAGGAAAAATCCGTCGCTGCAATTCAGAAGGTAGTTTAGCAAAAACTTTTGACAGTTTTTGATGACTGTCATAATCAGGAAACGGGAAAAAGTGGAGTCTACGCGCATAAAGAATAGCCTACTATCTCCATCCCAAACAGGAACATCAATATCTAAAATTGGACCCGACATTTTAACAATCTTACGGGATCTTAAAAGCATAAATTTATAAGCAATATGAAAATGTATGGGAATATACTTTAACGAAACGCTTAACCACAAACAGCTTTCCACAGTTGAATAAGTGCAGAACAAAAAAGTCACTGTTTCCAAAAATCCGAAGTTGAGTACGTACGGTGCCGTTTCGTACGTAGGAAAGGTAAATAGAGGCCCCGTTGGCCTTTGATGACAATGTATTATAATTATCCCCACAAATCCACGAATATATACCCAACAGATTTCCCAGAAAACCACGATCAGGGTAAAGAAAACACAAATGTCAATCTATTTATCCCAAATAGATGAAAAAGGAAGTCAATTTTATTTATACCCAAAAAAATCAGAACAATAATCAATATCCTGGCGCGGTCGCCAATTTTGTAAACGCCCCGGCTTCAAGTTAATGCCGTACGACGTTACAAACTCGGTTAAGGTGCTCTGAATAGAGATTAGTTACTGATATGGGGGCCCTTAAGAGGGCCTTGGCGGCGTTCGCGTAAGTTATATATATGTAAGTTGATGTTCTGTTCCTTGGGTGGACTCTGGTTGTGGTTCCTGCTGTTGTTATCATGTGTGGACAACTTGGTTGAAGTTCTGCATTAATTGGCTCGTCTTGCTGGCTGAAGTGCAACACGGTGAGTCACGAATGTTGCCAATTGTTGGTGAAACAAATCAATATCCAGCGTAGGTATTGACAGCCGACAGCACGCACATGTGTAACACGAGGCAGAAAGCAGATACGACCCACTGACTTGCATGGTAATTTACCGTGCTTAAATATCATGCAATATGTCTACTTGCACACTATTGGTTAAACGTGGTTAAACGTGGTTAAACGGCAATTTTGCTTTTTTCTCATTGGTGCAACGTAAATAAATTTGAATTTAATTTACGCAATATGTCGGCGATTGATTTGTGTCGTTACAATATTTATACAGACCCGCGCGCAATACGAATGGAGAATGCGGTAGGTTATAGTGCATATGTGGTTCGATAGTTTTTCTTTGCATTCAGATATGATTTCACGCATCAGGACATCAGATGTTCCTCAATCACATTCACAAATTCTATAGTTCAATGGATTATTATAATTAAATAAGTTAAAACCATAGAAAACAGTGGATTAATTATTTATGAAGTTTTTTTTCAAGACTATTTTTATCAGTGACAATATTTACCAGTGACTTTATTTATATCATCATATATTTTCAATAGTTTACATGTATTCGTCACGATTCAGACGTTTGTGAATTGATTATTACTTTTGTTGACAATTTATCGTTTTGTCGCCGTCTAGAGCACGGACTGTTTTGTTTGACTGTGAATTGATAATTACTTGTGTATAAGACATTCAATTTTGTTGATAATATTTCGTTTTGTTGCCGTCTAGAGCACGGTCAATTTGGACTAACTGTGAATTTTTCTTTTCCAACATTGTGTACAATAGACATAAGATAATTCAACTTAGCCTTCTCACATCACCCATCGAAAAAAGTTCGGGAACTGATCATAAGCACGAATTTCAACAGCTCCTACCAGGTCTATGTAAGAAGGGTAAAACATCACGAACTAGATAGCTACCCCGCTAAAATTCCTCTACAATCTAATTCTAGTACGAAATTACTTCCAGTTTCAACCACACATATTACAAGCCTGTCAAATTCCCGTTATTTACAGTTCAGATGTTTGTGGCCCAATTTTAGGCTACCTTTGAGCTACGACAGTATAACCGTTTTTGATCGTTAGCAATGAGCCATCATTAAACGGTTTATTTCCTAATCCTACAAAACCCAAACAATCTAATACAAATATTATTATAACTTTACGAGGGCATAGCATGTGTAATGCTCTAGCTAGAGTACCGTACAACGTTTTTAATAAGTCAAAATTGGAAGTGGAAAGAAGCATTTTTATTGGCCCATAATAGGGCCTGGAAGAAATTTTCAGGAAAATGCCTAGTGTTTGTGAGTCAGAAGAAGCTGTTGTTCAGAAATCCATCTAGACTGTGGCTCTTTGCGTCCTGTTCGTGGGCTAGTGCGCCTTTGAGCAGATGCACACTGAGCACGAAGAGCTTACGCAGCAAAATGTGTTAATCGCGAAGTTGATTGCTCCTGAAGATGCCAGTTTTAAGTTTGTTTCCTGGTCAGACTGGATCACTGTCAATGAAAATGCGGTACGACTAAAGGAATTAGTGTGTACTCGACGTTTTGTTCCATGATATTCGTTGGCACGTTGTATGGCACACTAGCCGGAACGATATGCATGAATAACTTACTATTTCCTTATATTTAGCTTTAACTTTTTTATTTATTTTATTATTGTTTATTGAAGCTGTACTTCTGTAACGTACCAAAGTTTATCATCAACATCTTGTGAATTAATACAAATTAAATACGCATTTTCGTTGACTAAAACTGAGCTAATAAGATAACACGATATCTGACCAACGCTTACTAATCACATGCGACTTGCCACTATCTAAGCACAATGCATTACTTTCACAAGACACTCTGACTTACTCGCTACCTGAAATCACTGTCGTCTTCTGCCTCGTTGACTGTCTAAGCTTTCGGTATGCATTCGTTGTTTGTGACCTCGCATAGCACTTTAGTTGGCGCATTACAATATTTCACGATTAGTAGAAGGTGTCATTAGCCAATCAAAATTTTCTCTGTCATCCACACTACAATATATCTACCACAGCATTCCCTTAACACTATGTGATATAGAGAAGACTGCTGTCATTACACATTTTGGGTTATGCTAATGTGCATATATTGGATTTCAAACTCAACACTCAGACGTTTCAGAGGTTTATGGACAACATTTTGTAATCACTTTTGCACCTGACCCATTAATAATTTGCTTATGTCAGTATAAACTAAGAATTGTACAGTGTATAAAAGGCGATTCATCCAGTAGACCGGTTTCGTCCTTATTAGGAATTCATCCCGTACTGACCAGAATTGTCCGCAACCAAGGCTCCAACCTGGGTTTGTCAGCTTCGGAATCTGGCGCTTTAACTAATGACCCTTGTCTACACAATGCAATTCTTAGTTTATACTGGCATGTGTAAGTAATTAATGGGTCAGGTGCTTATATCAAGATCGCAAACTTGATTATATTATTGTTATCACCGCCCGCGCAACCAATGTGCGTTTAATTATATAAATGTTTATTTCAATACCACTTCCACATCTAATGTGGTGTCTGTTCAGTAATGACAGACTGGGGATAATTAGTTAGAAATTTGGGTCTAAATGTATGCCTTATGAGCTCCATTTAAAAGGGGGAAAAGACTAACCAAGTTACATTTGTTAGTATATAGCTGAAAACTGTGTGAAATGTGCGCCAGAGTGGCTCAGTGCTAAGAGCACTAGATTCCGAATCACACATGTCCAGGTTCGAGCTTTGTCCGCGGCAAATTCTGGTCAGTACGTGGTGAATTTCGAAAAAATACGAAACCAGTCTATTGGATGAATTGTTATCACCTCCCGCGTAACTAATTTTCGTTTAATTATATACTGTATATCACATTGGATGTACATAATGGTCTTTAGTTCTGACCTAGACTCTCAGGAAGAGCATCTCAAAAATGACCTTTCGCAAAATAGATCATTTGCGACAAAACACAAATTGGAATTGCATCCGCTGTCCGCCTAGGACATCGCATTTTACCACAGGGTACACAAACTATAAAATCTAAGGCCAATTCGAACACGAACTTTCAGTCACTAAAGGCTTTTAGGACTTGTAGAAAATCTTGGGATTTTTCAAATATTATCGCGTGTTACTTCATGACAATTTAAAAAAATTATATATGCTTTACAGGAACCTGAGTAATCAAAGATACCAAGCAGGAGCTCTATTACTTCTGGGTCATGTGATGGCGAGTAATTTCTTCGTAGTGCCATCATCTCATCAGCCAATTACATTATGCTTCCTGATCCAGACTGAGGACTATCATTTGTATTCATCACTAAAGTTTGGGAATGCACATTGACGCCACACGGAAACAAATAATCAACAATTTGTAGAAATCAATTCGATTTAATTCTCTAAAACCCATAGAAACTGGATACGACAACTTCGCTGCAGTTGTCCTCGGTATCCATGATGCAGTGTGCCATTTAAAAAGAATCACTGGCAGTAAAAGTTTTCTTTTGTTTATAGAGCATGCTCCTTTAGTTAGCCTACACCGAAATGCAACTTAAACTGACACAAATATCTCTACCAGATTAGGAAATCATCTTGTACGCCTTAACGAATGGCAACTCGATATTCACTAAGCATAGGGCGAACAAAACATCATTGCAGAGGCGCTTTCAGAACCAGAATTCTCGTTACAACCGCTTTTGATTTCTCCATACCCGGTAAATTCTATGACATTAGGGGAACCCACCTGACACCAATTCTCCTACAAAAGAACAAACCGACGACATTCATGTTCAAATATCAATAGCTCAATAACCAACCAAGTTCGTGCGCAGATTCTGGGAGGGGTTACCCAATTTATACTTCACAATTACGCAGCCCCACAAGCCAGTTTCCTCCAACTGCCACCAGATAAACGTATTTACCTCACTTCATTCTATTTCTCACCAATATATTAATGCAACTGTCAAACATATAAAAGATAGTTTCTTGGGTCAGAAAATTATAACGCTAAGCAATATTTCTTCAAATGTGCCGCATGCCAAAATAATACCACCCAGCATACTCTTAGTTGGAGCAGCGGCATTTTGCCTAGCCATTGTCTACATCAGCTAAAAGGTGTTAACTACATTCTAACTATGGTCTATAGATTTACTCGTTGGCCTGCAGCGTCACTCCTCAACTTCATACCTGCGGATGAACTCACTAATAGCTTTATCTTTGCATGGATAGCAAATTATGGTGCTCGTGACAAAGTTGTTACTAATAGAGGTACATACTTCACATCCAAATGTTTCGGAACCATATTTGTATTAGTGTAATGCAGTTTACGCCAAACTGAAGATGTTGCGATAAATCTATCGCAATCTCAGTATCGGAATAAAGAATTTAGGCGACTAGTTAGGCGTTCGCGCTAAATTTTCTTAGGGTCGCGCGGATGATGTATTGTTTATACTTGCGTTTAGGTAGACACAAATATAACGAAGGCACCAAACCGGTAAAGATAAATTTCTCACTGGAAAAAACATATGACCTCCGCTTGTAGGATCCGCAAGGGGTTTCCACTGCAGAAGTTCATTGATATGCCTATAAAAGTCATAATTAATGCGGAATCATAGAATGCGAGAAGAGGAGATGACATCGAAAGAGACGTGAAGTGGATTAGATTCTGCTTAAGTAGAGAATTTAGAAACGTTGCCGGGCTTTCCAGCAATAAATTCATCATTAGAAATGAATTTATTTGTCTGGAGTTTCGCATAGACACGGTTACTGTAGTAAGCATAGTTAGGTCAGATGTGGGCTTAACTTAAATTTGAGGACAAGGATAGCATGGTACATTGATTCGCAGGTATGCATCAAATTCAGTTACCCACTTCAAATATTCACTCGCGAATATCACGTAACACAACGTCGTGCATACATTAGCTCCTTTGGTTTTGACGAACTACACTCATTAACATTGAGTTTTCCGAGAAAATGCAAATTAAACCTGGCATTGCCTATAGCATCCTTCTTAGCAATTTCACGTTGTAGCTCTCAAACGTTCCCAGCATCGCTTATATTTGCTTCACAATTTATGACCTGCCATTACGGCTAACATTTTGTATAACAATAAAATGTGGTTATGAAGTGTCATGATATTGATGAAGCAATTAAGTTGTTGGGGTGTTTTGCGGGGTTGTTTTCTAGTTCGTGAATTCTTACCCGCCCTACATATCAATGGTGGCTATTATTATTACCCGTGCGCCTAATCAGTCTCTGATCTTTTTCGGATGGTTGATGTGAGAAGGCAAAAACATCTGGTCATACGTATATTAGATATAATGTTGCAAATAGTAATATAATTCACAGTTAGTTCAAATTGAATATATGTTGGTCAGCTGCAAAAACAGATTTTATGCAAAATAGGTCTTAAACACTATTCACAGTTAAACTAAATTTTCCGTCTTCTAGACGACAAAAGTTAAAATGATTTATGTTTATGAAGAATAATGTTTTGCGCACAAGAATTTATTCTCACGCAAATATCTGGATTGGAATGAACATAATCAAATGATTGAAAACACATGATAATCTGAACACAGTAAAATTATTTATGTTATAAAGAAAAATGTTCTGTATAATCCGTATAACGTCTTCAATGACAAAAAAAACTCACAAATATTTATTTCAGTGTTTTATCCTCAGGTTATTATATTAATCCATTATTCTCTGAAGTTCGGATAGTTAAACACAGTAAATCCAATGCGTAACTTCTGCAACTAAGCGAAATAAGTTCACTGAGACACAAAAGTCCATCGCGTGTTTTATCCGTTTCGTGCGCTGTTCTGTTTCTTTATCAAAAACACTATTAATTACAAATAAAATTGCAGTTCAAGAAATATCGATTAAAACTGCTTGAGACTAAAAGAGATTGTTCCTAAAATCACATCTAAGAAAAATATTGTTTAAGGACAGAGTTAGAATATTTGACCTTAAAGAGCACAGCGTTTGTAAAAATTGAACTTCGTTGGGTTGTAACACGGAGCCGCGTGTTACAAAGTAGTATACTCCAACCCAGCATCTGCACATTACAATATATTTTAGGCTAACCTATGAGCTGATCATAAATCAGTTGCCTAACTGTTTTAGAACTTTGCTATTAAGTACTAAATTTTATTCTGATAAAAGGTAAACGAAAAGTATGTGGGCCAAATAATTTCGCCGATATTTTGCAAAATAATTCAGATTAAATATGCAATTTTAATATGTTGGCACTGAACCAATAACAAAGCACACAATCTTACTCGACCATTAAACTAATCACGAGCGACATGCAACAATATAAGCACTATGCATATGTAAGCGCCCCGGCTTCAAGTAAATGCCGTACAACGTTACAAACTCGGTTAAGGTGCTCTGAATAGAGATTAGTTCCTGATATGGGGGCCCTTAAGAGGGCCTGGTAATGCGTTCTCTTGAAGTCTTCAGAGTTGAAGATGTCCTAGAGCCTTGAGTGGACTCTGGTTGAGTTGTCGCTCCCGTGGTTGAGCTGTGATCGCGTTGTGGATGGTGTCCTGCAGGTCCTGCACTCAATTGGCTCGTCTCTCCGGTATCCCGCAACAAGATGAGTCACGGATGTAGTTAGTTGTTGGTGAAACTATCAAATCACCAGCGTAGGTATTGACAGCCGACAGAGCGCACACGTATTGACAGCCGACAGAACGCACACGCGTGAAGCAGGTAGAAGGCAAATGCCACAACTGACTTGCATGGTAAATTACCGTGCTTAAATAGCATGCAATATGTGTACTTGCATACTATTGGTTAAACGTGGTTAAACGTGGTTAAACGGCAATTTGCTTTTTTCTCATTGGTGCAACGTAAATAAATTTGAATTTAATTTACGCAATATGTCGGCGATTGATTTGTGTCGTTACAACACTTTCCTCTCTGAAAAAAAGAAAAAAAATATTCCTCTCTGCGAGGCTAGATAAGAAATGCATGACAGAGTTCGAACCAAGTTAAGCAAAAATATGATGAACCATAAGTGCTGGGCTTAAATATGCTTGTTGGTTGCTTCAACAATGATATGATGCCAGGTAACCACTAGGAATTGCTACACAAATTGTTAGCTCTAGTGGTCGGTCATAGCACGTGAGGCAAAATAGAGCAGTGTAAGTTTTTGGAGCCGCAGCGTGAAGATTTCGAGGTAAATCGCCTCTGAATTTGCCAGGTTTAAGATAAACACCTAAGCAGGTTGGATCGTTCTCAATGTGTTTGTATATGACCAGAGGAGCTAAAGTGCTCGACGTAGTGGTCATGACATTTGTAGAGTGGTTTTTGTGAAATAGATAAAGTTGAGATATGCATTGAAAGTGGCCTGTACCATGATATGAAGCTGATCACTACTTAGTGTTGCTACACGAAAGCGTTAGCTCTAAGTAGCTGGTCATACCAAAATAGGCAGTGTAATGTCATGTGTGAGAAATACATTATAATGTAAAATATATATACATTAAAATCAAAGGTAATTGCATAAAAATATGTACACGAACATTGCCTCAGAGATGGCATAATACCAAAGAACTGTTCAAAAATGCTACACAATTGTTAGCTAAGAACAGCTGGTTATGCCACGTGAGACAAATACGAAAAATAACGTAAGGTTAAAAAATTTTATAGTTAATGTTAATGTTTAAAAAAAATTAATTACGCGTTATACAAAGCAGGTTGAGATTGTGGGCAGACGGAGCCTGAGACGTGTGTAGAAGGTTGAACGCTCTCAGGATCAGGTGGTTCGATAAACGGTTTCAACCTGTCTATGCTTACTGATGTCGGTGTAGCGCCTTGCATAATGATGAAGTATTTGGGTTGTTTGAGCAAAATCGGGTAAGGACCGCGATACTTGGGTTGTAGTGGTGCAACAGCATTATTGTTGCGAACGAGTACTCTCTTGCAGCTGTGGAGCTGTGGGTGAACGAAGACTGGACGAGGCGTGTGTCTCGGCTGCTGTTCAGACATGTTACCGAAATGAAGTCGAAGGCGGGTAGCTTCGTCTTGTGGGTCATCTTGTGCCGGTAGTAGACGTGGGAGCTGACTAGGCAGGCGTAGATCCATGCCATACAAGAGTTGTGACGCAGACGTTTTAATGGATTCACGAGTACGGGAACGCATGGCCAGCAGAACTAAAGGTAGTGCATCGACCCAGTTGCCATTAATGGACGAGGATGCTAAAGCTGCTTTGAGTTCCCTATGCATTCTCTCTACCATGCCATTAGCTTGGGGATGGTAGGCAGTCGTCTGGCGTAAGATGCATCCCATGTACCGAAAGGTGGTTTTGAAACGATCAGATGAGAAGCAAGTGCCTCTGTCCGTGATGACCTCATTGGGAACACCATAATTGGATATCCATGCAGAGATAAAACCGTTAGTTACTTCGTCTGCAGAAATGGTGCCAAGAGGTAATGCCGCAGGCCACCGTGTAAATCTATCGATCATAGTTAGAAGGTAGCTGAAACCTTGAACCTTTGTCAGATGAACTATGTCGATATGGACGATGGCTAGGCGAGAAGTAGACCGAAAATGTTGCAACTTAGAACGAGTGTGTCGTGTGATCTTGTTTTTCTGACAAATAGCACACTCTGAGACCCATCGTTTAACATTCTGCCTAAGTCTGTGACCCCAGAAACGATCTGTAAGAAGTCGGACAGTCGCTTGGCTTCCTGGGTGAGAAATTGAGTGAATTGAATCGAAAACCTTTCTCTGAAGGCTGGTCGGCAGAACTGGCTTGTTGGGCTGCGTACCCGTGAAGTAAACAATTGGTAAGCCTTCCCACAGACGGCATATGAACTTGGTTGGGTGACGGGCTATTGATCTTTGAATGTGAATGTCACCGCGTTGTTCAGTTCGCAGGAGAGTTGGCGTTAGTGCAGGTTCACTGAGTGCCACGGAGTTGACAGTGAATGGTGACGGCGAAAGTGGTTGTAGAGAGACGTCTGGCCTAGACAGGGCATCTGCAATGAAGTTCTGCTTGCCCTTGACGTGAAAGACGTTAAATTGCCATTCGCTTAGACGAGAAAGCTGTCTTTCCACTCTGGCAGGGTACTTGGCGATAGATGAAGTTGCGTTTCGAAGTGCGCTAACTAGTGGTGCATGATCTGTGAAAACAACAAATCTGCTACTGCCAATGATGCTGATAAAATGGCGCACTGCGTCGTGGATGGCGAGAAGTTCTCGGCCGAAAGTGTCGTACCTCGTTTCTACTGGTTGGAGAGTACGCGAGTAGAAACTGATAGGCTTCCGAACTCCGTCGATCTCTTGTTCCAAAGTGGCTCCAATAGCGAATTCAGAAGCATCTGTCTTGAGTAGAAATGGCTTTTCGAAATCTGGATGCGTTAGCATTGTGGCATTTGCTAACGAGTTGACGGCAAGACGAAGTAATTCCTCGTCTTCGGATGACCAAGCAATGATGGAATTCTTGCTAAGTCCTTTTCGGTTCCGCAGGTGCCTGCACAAAGGATAAAGTTGTTTTGAAAGGCCTGGAAGGAACTTGCAATAATAGTTTAGTACTCCCAGGATTTTCTGCAAATCGCTCAAAGTCCTTGGTGACTTGATATTCTTGATTGAATTCGTCTTTGACGGCAACGGTTGAATACCTTGGGCCGTGATACGATGCCCTAAGAAGTCCACGGATGTAGTTGCAATCTGCGTCTTGTCACAGTTGATCTTGAGTCCGTGGTTGGATAAGCTTGAGAGGACATTTCGAGGACATTTCGTAGATGTTTCGCATGAGATTCTAGATCTGGACTGAATACCATAATGTCATCTAGATATGACATACAATAAGCAGAGTCGTCGCGAAGTATGTTGTCTATGAATCTTTGAAATGTCTGAGTAGCACACTTCAGTCCAAAAGGCATGTAAAGATATTCAAAAAGGCCAAATGGAGTGATGACTGCAGTTTTCTCGATATCCTCTGGTGCTACCGGTATGTGATGGTACGCTTGTCTGAGGTCAATCACTGAGAAGAAATTGCTGCCGTTGAGTTTTTCAAGTAATGTGTTGATATTTGGAATAGGATATGCATCAGATTTTGTCACTGAATTTAGCTTACGGTAGTCTCCACAGGCTCTGTACGATCCGTTTGATTTTGAGACTAAGTGCAGTGGTGACGCCCATGAACTTTTCGATGGTCTGATGATTCCCTCTTCCAAAAGCCTTGAGAATTCTTCTTGGGCAGCTTTCAGCTTAGCAGGAGCCAGTGGTCGCTTCTTGAGTGCAATAGGTTGTCCTTCTGTGACGATATGATGCATCGTGTTGGAGACTCGTAGCTCTGACTTGTTAAGATCGAAAAGCGATTTGTATTTTCGAAGAGCTGCTGATATCTCTGCTGAATGATGCACTGGGGTTGGCTGAATGACCTGTAACTCCAAACGCTCGGAGGCAAGTGTCCAAAAGCTTTGCTCAAGTCCGGTGGAGGGGTCGATGATCTTTTGATTGGCAAGATCAACAATGAGCCGAAATTTTAGAAGGAAATCAAGGCCTATTATATTATGTGAGACCTTGGCAATGATGAAGTTGTGGGAAAATTCACGTCGTAGACCTATGTTGAGTGTGCGGTATTGGCAGCCATAAGTTGGTATGGGCTCGCCTGTAGCTGTTGCGAGAAGAACGCCTAGCGACATCTCGGCCATTGAATCACCTTTGAGAACTGAGACTGCCGCACCTGTGTCTACGATGTACTCTTCGCCAGTTTTGAAATCAAGAAGGTGCAGAAGTTCGTTTGGCTGTTTGGCCGGGTCATGCAAACAAGTAGGCTGGTGATTGCGACCGGCATTGTCTGTTTGGTTCTCTATGTGAAAAATTCGGCGTGGACGAAAAGAGTCGACAGGGATGTCGGATTGTAGTTGGCTTCTTCCCTGTAGCGCCGTTGATGCCGTTGATGTGCAGAAAGTACGGTCTTCTACTTCCTGCGCCAGACGTTTCCCGATACTGATGCACCCTTGTGCCTGCGGTCTGTTGTCCTCTCCGTCAGCTGTGGAAATTGACACTCATTCGGAAATTCTTCGGAACGACAAAGACAAACTTGGCAAGCATAAAAAACTTCTGGTGGTTATAACACCAGTTCTTTGGAGCATATTTATTAAATGATTGCGGAGATCTCGATCGCCGCCTACCATTATAATTTGACTTGGAAACGAATTTTGGTCGAGCATTCACTTGATTTATCTCGGATTTGGTAATGGCCAATCCTTCTAGAACTTTGGCCATGTTCGCCACTGTTCTCTCTAAAGAGGAGATTCTATCATCTTGCGGGGGTGAAGAAAAGGATGATGGATTCACTTTGGGTTCCAAAACCCTATATTCTAACTCACATCTCTCAGATAAGTCATCTATAGAGAGAGTGTTGGGGAGCTGTCTGGCAAAGAGTTTTAATGTTTGGGGAAGATTGTTAATAAAAACAACCTTAGCCTCATGGTCAGAAATGTTGGTTTTATACCAACGTTTCCGTAATTCCCTCAGTATTTCTATGGGGCCAAGATTTGGCATATCTAACTGCGCATATTTGTTTATTATCTGCTCAGTTTCCGTGGGTCCAAGCAAGGATTCTACCTCGTTTTGTAGGCCCAAAATGGGATTAGGTAGCTTCCTAATGGCCTCAAGCTTAGGATAAATCCGTCGCTGCAATTCAGAAGGTAGTTTAGCAAAAACCTTTGACAGTTTTTGATGACTGTCATAATCAGGAAACGGGGAGAAAGCGGAGTCTACGCGCATAAAGAATAGCTCACTATCTCCATCCCAAACAGGAACATCAATATCTAAAATTGGACCTGACATTTTAACAATCTTACGGGATCTTAAAAGCATAAATTAAAAGCAATATGAAAATATATAAATATACTTTAACGAAACGCTTACCCACAAGCAGCTTCCACAATTGAATAAGAGCAGAACAAAAAAAAGTCACTGTTTCCAAAAATTCGAAGTTGAGTTTTTGAGTACGTACGGTGCCGTTTTGTACGTAGAAAAGATGAACAAAGGCCCCGTTGGCCTTTGATGCCGATGTATTATTATTATCCCCACAAATCCACGAATATATACCCAACAGATTTCCCAGAAATCCACGATCAAGGTAAAGAAAACACAAATGTCAATCTATTATTATTATATCCCCCCAACACAAACCACGAATATATATATACAACAAAATTCACGATCATGGTAGATGAAACGCAATTCTTAATCGATTTTTATCCCAAATAGATGAAAAAGGAAGTCAATTTTATTTATACCAAAAAAATCAGAACAATAATCAATATCCTGGCGCGGTCGCCAATTTTTAAATGCCGTACAACGTTACAAACTCGGTTAAGGTGCTCTGAATAGAGATTAGTTCCTGATATGGGGCCCTTAAGAGGGCCTGGTAATGCGTTCTCTTGAAGTCTTCAGAGTTGAAGATGTCCTAGAGCCTTGGGTGGACTCTGGTTGAGTTGTCGCTCCCGTGGTTGAGCTGTGATCGCGTTGTGGATAGTGTCCTGCAGGTCCTGCACTCAATTGGCTCGTCTCTCCGGTATCCCGCAACAAGATGAGTCACGGATGTAGTTAGTTGTTGGTGAAACTATCAAATCACCAGCGTAGGTATTGACAGCCGACAGAGCGCACACGTATTGACAGCCGACAGAACGCACATGTGTAACACGAGGCAGAACGCAGATACGACCAACTGACTTGCATGGTAAATTACCGTGCTTAAATAGCATGCAATATGTGTACTTGCATACTATTGGTTAAACGTGGTTAAACGGCAATTTTGCTTTTTTCTCATTGGTGCAACGTAAATAAATTTGAATTTAATTTACGCAATATGTCGGCGATTGATTTGTGTCGTTACACATATCCTTCCCATATTAATATGACCTGCTCGCTATTCTGTCCAATTGAATATCTACGCTTTCTGTTGCCGCTGATATTTTCAATACGTTGATCCATTCTTATAAATCGCCTTCAATCAAGTCAATCAGTTGGTATTGCACATCGAATTAATCGTATTCGCTCAAAAAATCTTTCGGATTTCTGTGATTGTCGGTCTCTTAATCTTGCAGTAAATCATCAGCAAGAATCTCCACGGTTTAGCACATCATTGTTACATTCTGATTCTTCTAATTTACTAGTTTATGTGCTTCTACTCAAAAGATCTCTTACCAACGCATAGGACTCACGTAGCGTATCCCTAGAAGAATTTATAGACATCGGTCTCTGATTTGTTAATTCAGTTTATAGCAGCATTTCCAGTGAATGGTTACCAGACTTTCTTCAACAGTGCTGCTTAATTTGCATATGCAATATAACATTGTATAGTACTCTAGTTGTGTTGTTACAATTTCAAAGCGGAAAATTAATTACTAAATATGATTTATTTATTGGTTCTTATTAAGGCTGATTGATGTCAAAGTTAGCTTATGTTTTTAGTTGTCTGTCTAGTAAAGAAAAATAATAAAAATTTAATATGCATTAGCTATAGGCAATTTATTTAAAAAGGTAATCTGTTTAGAATTTTCTTTATTTAATTTTGTTTAAGTCATCTTCCTGAGACACGCATCCTGTTCTTTGAAATCAGTCATTTAACAGCATAGTCATGGCGTCTCAACCTAAGGTCCCCCATCTTGCTGGTGAAAACAGCGAAAGTGCAGGTAAGTTATTTTTTACATCTCTGTATTTTACAATTTGCTTTGGTTTGACTAACAATGATTTTCTGAACAGATCCAACACATGATACAATTGAAAAGATTGATGAAGTTCAGACAAGGATCGATAACCTTAATGAACAGGCAAGCGAAGAGATCCTCAAAGTGGAACAGAAGTACAACAAGCTTAGACAGCCATGGTTCGCTAAACGTGCAGAACTAATAGCCAAAATTCCAAACTTTTGGGCTACTACCTTTGTAAACCACCCTCAGTTATCCGATATTCTAAATGAGAACGATGAAGAAGTTTTGCAGCATTTGGTGAAACTCGAAGTCCAAGAATTCGATGATATTAAATCTGGATACAGGATTAATTTCGTAAGTCTCTGTTTATTAATTTCTGTAGCACTTCAGTGAGAATAATTATTTCACAAATAAAGTCCTAACGAAAGAATTCCGTCTGGGTAATACTGGCGAGCCAGCTACCCATTCTACTAAGATCAATTGGCTTCCAGGGTGTGATATCACCAAGGAGGCTGGAGGCAAGAAAAATGGCGAAAAGGATGGGAAAAGGACTAGTGACCAGATGTATGAACCAGAAAGCTTCTTCTTATGGTTCTCAGACGAAGATTCTATGCGAGACGACGACATCGGAGAGGTTATCAAGGATGATGTTTGGCCAAACCCTCTGCAGTATTTCATCTCCACTGATGTCGACGAGGATGACGGTACGTTAAATCACAGTGAAATATCACATTATGAATCGGACTCGGAATAATGGACGCCATTTTGTCTTTGTAGACGAACGTTGTGCCGAAGATGAATGTGAGGACGAAGATATTGATAACGAAGGTGGTGAAAACGAAGAAGACGAGGGTGATGATGGTGATGAGGCTGCGGAGTAACCTGTCTACAAATGAATTAATTCCTTCGTACATGGGCTTGTTCGCCAGTCTTAACTGAACGGTCGTTGCCTGAATTTTGATTGATCTTGTCTGTCCTAAGGTTTTGTGTATCAGAATGTTTATGTATTACTATATTTATGTAATTCCTACTCATCTTACTAAGATTGTTGATTCAGAGACTGGTCATGCATTTATCATGTTCTCGGTGATTGTGGAAATAAGTTTTTGACGCCAATTAATTAGGATAGATAGTTTGGATGACACCGGTGTCCGATTGACCTCTCAACCCCTGACTGCCTTAGGGCAGTGTCCCATTTGTAATCTGCTGTACCACATTTGTGAGGTCAATTTTTGGGCGTCGTTAATCATTTGCGATGAATGTTTCTACAGTTCTGCAATCAATAAATTTTTTAACGATAACTTACTTTTTATTCCTCAAGTGAACCTGGTTTGCTTAGTGGCTAGTTGATAGTAATTGTTCATGCTATCCCAGTTTGCAATCATGGTCTGGATGTCGGTTCCCCTGTAAAGCCTTTTGAATTTGCTTCTGTCTGTTGGCAAATTTTGGACCGAAAGTCTCAGAATTATTTCCAGTTTATTAGAAAACAGTTCTGTTCGCAAAGTACTTGTATGAGGATCATCCCTTTTGTGCATGAGCTATGTAAAAGTTTATTGGGAAATATGCAACAGCACGTAGGCTCTAATTTGTCCTTTTCTGGCCTAGACAGCAGATACTATGACCTCCTCGTACATATGTTGCTGTCAAGCAATACAAATTCGCATATCCGGTGCAAATTAGATTTTAAATAATGTGACTGGGTGGTTTTATCGTTGACTAGCTTATTTTAATTGATACCATAAAATGATACTTGGTGTCGAGGGTTGTGGGATCTTAAGCTATGTAGATTTCTGTTGCTGACAAGTATATCAGCCAATTGACTGACATGGCATTGCGGTGTAACGGTGAACAGTGTCGTTTGGTCTGCGCTGTCCGGAGAAAAATTTTCATTTTACGTACACAGCCTTCCACGATTTTGCCACATGGAATTCATCGTGCAATATGCTAGGATTTGATATTGTCAGTCTAGTTGCTAGTTCAGTGATACTTGGATTGTACGGGCCGAAAATTTCAACGAGTGGTGCTTAGCTGTGGTGGTTAGGTCTGGTGAAGCACATTTTATTACCGGTAATTTTTTTCTGGGAATGTTAGCCGACATGGCTTTGCGAGGTTGAGTAATTAGCAGCATACTTATTTACCATATTACACGATGCGTCAGTTTGTACTAGCTATTAGGTAAAAAGTATTTGAAATTGGAATCTCATACCGATTATCTGTCGTATTGAGGGTTGTAATCTTAAGCTATGTAGATTTCTGTTGCTGACAAGTATATCAGCCAATTGACTGACATGGCATTGCGGTGTAACGGTGAACAGTGTCGGTTGGTCTGCGCTGTCGGGAGATAAATTTTCATTTTTCGTACACAGCCTTGCACGATTTTGCCACATGGAATTCATCGTGCAATATGCTAGGATTTGATATTGTCAGTCTAGTTGCTAGTTCAGTGATACTTGAATTGCACGGGCCGAAAATTCCACCGAGTGGTGCTTAGCTGTGGTGGTTAGGTCTGGTGAAGCACATTTTATTACCGGTAATTTTTTTCTGGGAATGTTAGCCGACATGGCTTTGCGAGGTTGAGTAATTAGCAGCATACACATTTACCATATTACACGATGCGTCATAGTTTGTACTAGCTATTAGGCAAAAAAAAGTATTTGAAATTGGAATCTCATACCGATTATCTGTCGTATTGAGGGTTGTGATCTTCAGCTATGTAGACTTCTGTAGCTGTTAAGTATATCAGCCGCTTGACTGACATGACATTGCGGTGTAACCGTGAACAATGTTTGTTGGGCTGCGCTGTCGGCAGATAAATTTTCATTTTTCGTACACAGCCTTCCGCGATTTTGCCACATGGAATTCATCGTGCAATATGCTAGGATTTGATATTGTCAGTCTAGTTGCTGGAACAGTGATACTTGGATTGTACAGGCCCAAAATTTCAACGAGCGGTGCTTGGTTGTAGTGGTTAGGTGTGGTGAAGCACATTTTATTACCGGTAGTTTATTCCGGGAATGTTAGCCGACATGGATTTACGAGGTTAAGTAATTAACAGCATACATATTTATCATATTACACGATGCGTCATAGTTTATCATAGCTATTAGTTAAAAAAAAGTATTTGAAATTGGAATCTCATACTGATTATCTGTCGTATTTAAGCTATTAATTGAATACAACTAACAGCAGAATTTTGCATCCTGGTAATCACGTACGTGTTGGCTAATCCGTCAACGTAATTATTTTACCAAGACGACTGGTTGAAAACGGTTCATATGAATTGAGCACATACATTACTTAGTTAAAGGCGTTCCTGGTGAACATGTTAGCGAAACATTCGGTATTTATTAGCATGCATCCTTTGACATATATTATCACTTATCGTAATATGCATTGACAGCATGGATAATGCAAGATACACGGTCGGCTATACTGCTATTTCTGTGATGGACCATGAAATTGGGAGACAAGTAACCTTAGAATGGTGAGTGTGTTTCCGGTTATTAAATCGGGCTCGAGTAACTTCGATTTCTATATTGGCATATAGCAATTACGGCACGTTTTCTTCAATATTGATAAGTTAATCCATATTTCGTTAATATGACTGCTTATTTGTTTAAATAAGGTTAGCGAGGTTTACGTTCGCCAAAACGATTCAGCGAATGAGGGTATTCGACTATCGCTTCTAGTAATCAGACAGTTCTCGGTTGCAAAATTATTTTTTGGAGCATTGGTCACATGAATAACAGCCGTACGAGTAAAATATCACTGATTATGTGAAGGGTGATAACAGTTTTTAAATATAAACGCCATAAGACGTGTCTAACCAGTAGTACAACAAAGAAGTTGACGTCAGTCAAAGGTGCTGACACGCTTCGACTATTCTTGATATTAGAGCACGATGGATAAACTGGATAGCGAGGTGATTCCGTAACGCACAGTTGAACAATCTTTTATTGCTCGGATTGATGATTGTCTATTAAAAGCATATGAGTTTTATGTGGACGTCGATCCCGTTGTATTTAACCGGTCGTACCGTAGTAAACTTACCATCAGTAATACGTACTGACGTTTATCGACTGAATTTTTATTTATACAATCTTTAAACGACGCTACAAATCAGATTAGCTGTCATTGCATCGATGCATGCGTTTTGGTAGCTTCATCAGTGGGGTCAGGAGCGCAACGTAATTTTGCCGAGATTCGTGAGCGTGCAGCGCGAAGATGTTCTGTTTCCAGAGGTGTCGTCGGATTTGGTACTGTGAGACGGGCTTGGACCAGCTATATGGTTTCTACGATCGTTCATAGACAAGCTTTACGTATACAACCAATTTTCATGCGTTTTGGCATTAACGTTACATTTTTAAATCCACAAAAGGGCCTATGTTGTTCATTTTGATTCGAGGAAACGAGACTGCTTCAAGTGGCACGTATTAACTGTAATTTCTGCAGTTAAACGATGACTTCAAGGATGAATAATTCGAACATCGTATGGCATTAGTGGCTTTTACTAAATTTCATTGTGTCCCTCCATTATCAAGCATCAAACATACTCAATTAGCCTAGATTTTAATTATGGTCAGGATTTCAAGCATTTGTCTCTCTGTACCGTTTGTCTTTACTACTTCTAACATGTATAAAATTTCTCGAGTTTCTGCCTCAAATTTTTTTGGTGAAACTAGTTTTCAAAAGGTAATATAAACCATTTCCTTCGAACCGTGTCATGCTTACGCTGAAATCATTAAACATTCAAAATGTTGATTGGAATTACGCACAATATTGTTTCAAATTACTGTTTCAATAGGATGTTTCGTCCACTACCTGATAAATGCATGAGGTATGTGCCCATTGTCTCATTTTATATCATCTGAAATTGGTCAAAATTATATGTAATGTATTATCGCATTATTCTCTTATCAACGTGTACAGCTGTACTATAATCAATTGGCTTTTAACCTATTATTTGGTTTATAACTCGTGTGTATCTCGATTTTACTGCTGTTTAAATTCTTTACCCCAATTATTATTGTTACTAATGTCACGGAAGGAAATGTTCTGTTCAAGTAGGAGGTATCATATTGTGTGTTAACTTATGCTGCGAACTGATCTATTGGGCTTCACGTGGCGATAATTAATAAACTGATTTTTTCTATATGTCCATGCTACCTTTTTGCAGAGGTAGGTGTAAGTTCATCGCGGTCGTGGTTTTGGTCCCTACACTAGTGTTAATCTTTAATAAAACTGCAGAAGGATATTCTGTGTTTTTTATTGATTGATATCGTTTTTACGTACACGTCTACAATTAATGAATTCATTAAATTTCTAATCTCTACCTTGAACTCCAGAATTTCTTTTGAAAACTTACCAGAGTAACCTGTCTTTTCGGCGTTGTAATTATATACTTTTACCTGTTCAATTTTGGATTGCACTGACCCATTGATTAAACAAACTGCCCACCAAATCACCTTGGAACATAATTTCCTAATACAGTGATGCTAACACAATTTCCAAAATAATCTTTCTTGTGCTCTTTATTTTAACGTATCTATTTTATCTGTTTGACGCCAATTAATTAGGATAGATAGTTTGGGTAACACCGATGTCCTGATTGACCTTTCAATCCCTGACTGCCTTGAGCAATGTCCCATCTGCAATCTGCTCTATCAAATTTGTGAGGTCAATTTTCGTACTTCACTAATTTGTATGAAAATTTCTATAGCTCTGCAATCAGTCAATATTTTAACGACATTTATTTCTTATTCCTAAAGTGAAATGGAGTTTTTTTAATGGTTAATTGATAGTAATTGTTCATGTTATCTCAGTTTGTAGTCATTGTCTAGATGTCACAACGCCTTTGTAAGGCTCTTTGGGTTTGCTTCTCTTATCGGTGTCTGGGTCTTTTTGCAAATTTTGGGCCTAAAGTCTCATCGAATTAATTGCAATTAGAAAAGTGTAGTCCTGTGTTTGAAAAGCGCTTGTTTTGGGCTCAGTGCTTTGAAGTATTCAAGATTAAGAACTTCAATTTCTTTTGCATAGGTTTATAAATTTTCGGTCTAGACGTTAGCTATGACCTGAAGGTACGTGACTCTCTCATGCAACTAAGTCGCACAGCTTGTGTAAATTGGCCTCACAAATTTTCAGTAGTATAACGGGAGACGGCTTGCCAATTAATCTTTCTAGGGTTTCTTTTGGTTCTACTTAGATACTTTGTCGCGTTAATTAAAAGCTGATACGAGTAGCCTGTCATTTCAGCATTGAAATTATATGCTTTTAGATGTTCAGCTTAGGATTGCGCTAACCTTGTCATCTTTATTTGGTTGAACCGTTGGTTGCAAACTGCGCACCAAATCGCCTTGGAACCGTAAATGCTTAAGAAAGTACTGCTAATGCTCCATACACAGTAATGTTAGCTCTGCAGTATGACACCACTACTTTATCTAGTTATTATTTTAGATGAATAAAAATCGATTGTGTTATCGATCGATTTACCCAGACCGATTGAACAAACCGTTAATTACCCGAATGAAATAAAATTGGAATTTAGACTTGCTTCAAACCTCTCTTGTATGTGGTCCAAATGTGGCATTTAAGCTAATTAATATGTGAAATAAACGAAAATATCTAGTTGCACGAAGCTTGGTGGAGAAACGAGCCCGTCTGAATTATGCGAGGAAAAGTGTGCTATGAGTTTGAGCGTTGACTTGTTCTCTTATTTCACGCTATCCACGTTCAAACTTTCTGTTCGTTTATTTGAGTAGGCAGTCATTTAACTATTTGCCATACATCGGCATAGGATGCTTAATTACTACTGACTGTAGTTGAACACAGCCCATAGCTTACATCGCGGCTTAAACTTTATTGCGCGCTATCTGGGTGGACGTTTTTCATAATGTGCTAGTAAAAGCGTTGTCTGGAGCGTCATCGGTACTCGTTTCTGAATGCATATTGTAATCTGTCGACGTTATCCGTTATATTTTGCCTGTTCAGGTTATTACCGTCATTGATAAAAGCTTAATATGCAAAGCCCGAAGGTTTCGCTGCTTCTGTAGTTTGCATTGAGATTGCGAGAGGGTATAGGTCATTAGCTTTCTCGACATAAAGCACACAATGATTTGTTTAGGCACTATATCCTCAATCATTACACTACCCCATGTTACGAACATTTGATGTGTCGTCCGATATTCTCGACCAAAACGTTATTATAGAATTCGATTTCCACCTCTGTGTAACACATACCTGAGGCGATACCTCTTCCACAAGTCGGATTATAATAATAGACAAGTAAAAGTTAAGTTACAAAGCATTCTGAATGAGGAAAAAGCTATAATAGGCACTTATTTAAAACTGAGTAAATTTATTTTCGTTTTCTCATTTTCAGCATTTCATATTTTATCTATTTTGGTCAACTTAAATCGGTAATCAAGATATTTGAACCACGTTCTAATGAGGAACAAAATTTAAACACCACTCACAGTATGCAGTCTAGGGTCATTAGTAAGCCTTCCGATGCCATACATCAAGGTTGAAAGAAGAGCTTCCTTTTGAAATCGATTGCTTCAGTTAGGCGATACTCCCTGACGAAGATAGCGTCTCGGAATTGCGCCATATCGTGTCCGTCTGCACGATATCGAAAATCAAGCAGTTGACTGGATCGAAATTTATTACTTTCTATTGATATTGTATTCTCCATTTCTGTCGTGTCAGCCATTAGCATATCTAATGCGGCTCTGTAGATTTTCAATTCAATTGCATGCCTCAATGACTCCAATTCTTGATATACTACCATAATCCTATTTAATAAGTTTGATAGAATTGGGTGCCGTTCATACCTTCATTTCTGGTGATTGTCATATTTATGATCGAATTAGAAGTACGCAAGATTGTTGCTGTCACTTATTCACACACTATGCCTTCAAAAGCCAAGACATATTTGAAGTGCGAATATCTACATGAATTTAGCTATAAACAAGATTTGATGGACAGAACTAACCAATTCTTTATAATAGACATTGGCTGATCTGAAACATACCATGTGGGAAATCTTTAGATGCGTTCATGTATATATTCTAGTACTTCCAGAGTTGAAATTAATCACAGATCGGTATCATAATTTTTCTTCTATTTCGTCAGTTGCGTCAGCAGTTTATGAAACTTATGAATATTTGTTTTGTGGCGAAGCTCATCTAACCTTTGCAATTTTTTATTTTGTTGGTAACGCTTTGCATTATTACACACTACCTTGTATTCCTTCCCTCCCTCATAGCTCAGCGAAAATGAGACAAATTAAAAACACCGAGACAATCAAACAAAGATCGGTTGCGCGGGCGGTGGTAACAATTATTTTAATGAAGATTGCGGTCTTTATATAAGCACCGGGCCCATTGATTACTTACATATGACAGTATTAACTTAAGAATAATATAGTGTGGAAAAGGCAGTTCTTTGTTTCTGTTTACGTTTTTTCTTCGGTTAGAAAAGGCTCGTGTCCTTGAACGCTATAATGATCAAAATAGGATTTTCGATTATTCACAGATGTTTCTACATGTTAAGCGATTCTTGATCAATTTTTTTAAATTATTACATTTCTCTTTAGATAAATATTAATTCTCGCTTTCCTTAACTTAATGGTTTTCTCCGTGTACACTTTTCTTGCTTTGTATCGGGTCACAGCTGCTAACTATTACTTTCAATATTTTCAGAGCCTTTGATATTATAAGTTTTAGTATGATTCAATAAGCTTTCTTTGGCAATGAAGTGCGTGGGATACCTTATGCTTGATAAGCTTTTGTCTGCGAAATTATTCCATCGCTCATATATATATATATATATATATATATATATATATATATATATATTGAAATTCGAATATTACTTATGTATGACAAAAGGTTCCGCTTAGGCCCGTTCCAGGCACACACGACTATTTTTCAGCACATGTATTCCATTCCTTCTTTCTATAAGTCACCTATGATATGTTTCACACAAATTATATCATCCGTTTTTAGCATTTGATTACATTAATAAATCCACTTCGATTCATTTACAGTGTTGAAGTGGAATCGATTTATGTTTGGCTTGACAAGCATTAATTACCCGCGTGAGTTGCATTGCCCTTTGACTATCTTGGTGTCGTTACTACTATATCGTCAGCTCCAGAAATTTCAAACGATACAAACCTAATGGTATACATTACCGATAAATACTTGATATAGTGGTCAACGCCCGTTGAACCATCATACGTTATTCGGCAAACGACTCGTGATTATACGCTAACATCAATAAGGTATGCTAGCTTCCTTCTACTATCAGTAAAATTAACATATTTGGCTAGAAAGAGGGGTTCCCAGTTTATAATTGGCAAGTCAAGACAACCAGTAGTTTTATCAGTATTCATAGTGAGTAACTATCAGTGTCAATTTCTATACCCCAAACGTACAATTATTTCAAACAAAAATTTTAAACGGTTTACATTTATAGAAGCGTTACTATACTATTAATTAATGCCATATTTTTATCTAACGCAATTATCATACAGTCGTGCTTATTAGCCTTTCATTGTTATTCGCTTACTAAATGCTGCATTCTGACTGAATCATGCTGCTTAAATCACAAACATTTAATTAATAAATAGAATATGGAGAGAATGATTAAGCCAGATAGTCAGTGATGTCTGGCTGCACTACTACACTGCATTTACTTCTTGAGTTTCATCAGCACATCTATGAAAAGATTCGTTATTCTGAGTAGATATTCCTCGCTAACTTTGGTAATTAATACTATAGTAACGCTTCTATAAACGTACACCGTTTATTTAAAATTGTTTTTTAAATAGTTGTACGTTTTGGGTATATAAACTGACACTTTCTGATAGTTATTCACTATAAAATTTAGCGTTAATGATTACTAGACGGGTACTCAGTCAACTGCGCATGTGAACAACTATACTGTTAAGTATTCAATTCTATGAAATTGAACTACTACACTTTCCACATCATCGGCGGAGAAGACTGATACGCCGAATTTTACAGCTAGATATAAACCACGGTTCACCTCTGAAAATTCTAATAAGCCATCCTTGTTGGCCGTTATTACAATGATCCTTTTTTAGTATTGACAGAGCATATAGCCAGAATAACCAGTGTATCACCGGTATCTTTTCTCCGGCAATTCATCACATCAACGTTTATCGGACAGACATCATCGTTTGTGCGTATACAAAAAAATAATACCAACCAGTATAATGGCGCTTAAAGTTTTTTATCGAAGAAATATAAATTGCGATCAGTCGGATGACAGGCCTCATCCACCATGTACACAATCACAAACCATCAGGGCCTTGTTCCTGTTCATTTTCTCAACTAAGTTTATTCATCAGTATTTGGTGGATGGCCTTTCGTTTCACCACCGTTCACAAATTTACCGATAGCAACAAAAATATTGGCACTCAAGAATTTTTTTGAAATTTGATTGCGGAGTGCCAGCTTCATATTTTCCAATGCCGCGTTTTGCGTACGCGGGTAGTAGCTTTGCACGGACAGTTTCACAAAGATCCGATTGATAATAATTTCCAATTTCGTTTTGTCTTCGATTGGGATGAGTTAGTATTCGTCACAATGGAAATGCAGTTCTATCAAATCTTTCTTTACTGACAACGTTTCTGAACGAAATTCCCAGTTCCATCATCAAGCCAATTTGTCTACTTATATCCACAACAAAATACTCACAGTAGCAGATTTAAGCAAATGTGGTAACTTCGTTCCAAAACCGTCCTATTTATATATTTTTTTGACTCACCACTGGTTTTAAACATAGAATCTGTCTCAGTAACTAAACTCAATATATGCATATGTCTAGCGCACATGAATGCCAAAACGAAATAGGAAATTGTAATCAATCGGATCTTTATGAAACTGTCCGTGCAAAGCTACAACCCGCGTACGCAAAACGCGGCATTAGAAAACAATATTGGCACTGCTTGTCTCTTCAATGACAGCCTCATTGTATATATATATATACACACACACACAAAATATATATATACTATATATATATATATATATATATATATATATATATATATATATATATATATATATATATATACATATGTTCGTGACTGCTTAGAAATTGTACAGCCGACATTTTCAGTCAATTTTAATGTGCGAGACTATTCGAGTGGAGTACCGCATATCTAATTTTGCTTTCCATATATATTCATTGCGATTTGATACTCGCTAATCAGTTTGCCGTCGTACTCTGATGATGATCAAAAAGGTAAAAACGCGTCAGTATGTGTGCTGACAGTAGTTTCGCTATGTTGTTCGAAGACTGGTTAAATGCAATGGGATTGGTATTTACTTCACGCTCGCCAACTTGATCTTAAAAATCGTTACCATTGTCGGTGCAATCTCATCTATTATGGACGTACGGAATATTAGCTTTACCCGCCGCGTAAATAAATACCAAAAACAACCACTATGGTATTGCTGCATCTCATCAAGTAAAAGTTAATCGGAACGGTTTATTAGATTTCCGTAAATTTCACCATTTCTAGCCATATGAACTATGCTGCTTTTCTCTTCAATAAAGTCATCAAATGAGCGCAAAACAGAACAAGTCAATAGCTTCTCGTGTAAAACACAAATACAAAACAACAGGATTATTCGGATACCTATGTCACCGTCCCCAAATCAGCGTATGCGAGACTGCTAGAGGTGAGAGCCACATATTTAATTTCTATTTCCATATATATATATTCAATGCGGCTTAATCCTCGATAGTCAGTTTTCCGTTGTACTCTGATGATGTTCATGGAAGGTCGAAACGCGTCAGTGCGTTGCGGCTGGCGATAGTTTTGTAATCTTGTTCGACGACCGGTTAAATACAATGGGATCGGTGTTTACTTCATGCTCGCAAACTTGATTTTAGGAATTGCTATCACCACCCGCGCAATCAATTATTGTTACATTCTATTGTCTATATATGTATATGTGGCGAAAGCTGCAAACAGTTAATGTTCGTGACTGCATAGAAATTGTGCAGCCGACATTTCCAGTCAAGTTCAATGTATGCGAGACTGCTAGAGGTGAGAGCCGCATATCTAAATTTGATTTCCATATATATTCAATGTGGTTTGATCCTCGATAGTCAGTTTGCCGTCGTACTCTGATGATGACCAAGGAAGGTCGAAACGCGTCAGTGCGTTGCAGCTGGCGGTAGTTTTGTTACGTTGTTCGACGACTGGTTAAATACAATGGGCTTGGTGTTTACTTCAAGCTCGCAAACTTGATTTAAAGAGTTGTCACCGCCACCCGCGCAAACAATTGTTGTTGAATTGTTCTGCCTATATATGTATATGTGGCGAAAGCTGCAAACAGTTGATGATCGTGACCGTATAGAAATTGTGCAGTCAACATTTCGAGTCAAGTTCAGTGTATGCGAGACTGGTAGAGGTGAGAGCCACATATCTAACGTTAATTTCCATATATATAATATGCGGCTTGAATCTCGATAGTCCGTTTTCCATGATGATCATGGAAGGTCGAAACATTTCAGTGCGTTGTGGCTGGTGATAGTTTTATTTTGTTATTCGACGACTAGATAAATATAATGGGATCGGTGTTTACTTCGAGCTCGCAAACTTGATTTAAAGAATTATTACCACCACCCGCGCAATCAATTATTGTTACAGCGTGAAGAAGAATGGGTCATTGGCTTCTAAGATAGTTACCAATACGAAATACTACGTTGTAGCTGCAAGGCATTTCACAAAGACGATTAATTGTCAATTCTTAGCCGACCGCTTTTTTCATCACCGAATAAACTAATTTTAGTACCGAGCACTGAGGTTTTGTTGATTCGCTGTCAACAAATAGACGCAAAATAGAACGCTGCCTGCAGACATACTGATGTACGATGTCCAAGCTGCTTCCTCAGCGTATTCTAGGTGAACTCCCATTGTAGCTATCGACGCCCACCTTAAATTCCTTCATTCTATGGCCAAATCGTCATCATAGTCTATCTTATATAACATATTCCCTTTCACGTTTACCGATAGTGCCGCTAACCCTATCCAGCTAGAATGACTGCTCCAACACCGATGAAGAACGCAACACACAACGGGTCTACTGTTAAAATTCAGAGACTGAAAATAGCTAAAAATAATGAGCTTATGTGGCTTCTTTTATAATCAGTCACAAAATAAGGCAATAAACAGCATTGGAATAGAAATTATAAATGGTGCGTTTAAGCTAAAAGTACACGTTTAAGAACTCCCTCCACACCATCATAGACGATTTAATAGAAATAACTAAATATAAGTACACACTTAATACTTATGGTCCAAAGTTCACATATGAAACCATAACACCATTTATACCATGAACGGTTAAACAAGCGCACATCTTCATATATCCAGTAACTCACAGAAAAATATAAATTATATATATATGTATGTATATATATATATATATATATAATCAAATAAATATACTCTGATTTTTTCTTCTGTGTATGGTGTTAGCCCGGAAGATGAGACTGGAAATGGAGTCCCGAAAATTCGGGAAAAACCGTAAAATCTGGTTTCGACGTAATTTTTAGACAAGCAGCTAATAGAAGATTGAAAAGTAAGAGACACGTATGAATCCATCATTCAAGACCATAAATCGGTGCAGTTATAAATGTATAGGATTCATTATTTTACCGACCTACGTGTGCTATCAATTGTCCCGCACAAGAAAAGGGCGGAATAATAAAAGCAAGGACAAGAATTCCTTCATTGAATGACAAGCAAAATTTAGCATAAACTGAAATTATAATCTCATGTACACATGAGTTTCCTGCTTACTGGCGACTCATCTGTAGGTGGTACAACGCCATATATAATTTTGTCAAGGGCGTAGAAACGGCTCCTTCAGATGAGTCGTCATAAAGCACGAAACACATGTTTACACGAGATTATACCTGTTGTTCAAGTGGAAGAGTTCTGAT
Source organism: Eudiplozoon nipponicum (assembly GCA_029291075.1). Taxonomy (NCBI): domain Eukaryota; kingdom Metazoa; phylum Platyhelminthes; class Monogenea; order Mazocraeidea; family Diplozoidae; genus Eudiplozoon; species Eudiplozoon nipponicum. The sequence continues at coordinate 79,045 of JAQBSW010000681.1, forward strand.
TCTGTGCTCATCCACAAAGAATGTGACGCCGGAACTTCTACCAACTGTCGTGGTATCATTTAGCTCTGCTGCATAGAATGTGGTCATCGTCATTTAACCAAGACGTATTAGCGGAAAATAAGAAAAGCAAATAAGGCAGCCCAGATAGAATTTCGACGAGAAATGGGGTGCGTATATCGCGTTCGTGCGTAATTGGTGTTAACGTCCCATCATTAATGGTTTTCTAGACTACTTGGCTGATTTCGATTCTCTTTAGTGCGAAACTTTATGGCAAAATATACCTAATGAAGGCGTCCCGATAAAATTGTTCGATAGCTCGAAGTCTTTTGTAATGGGTCATCGGTTAATAATTCACATTAATAAATGTACCTTTGAACACTTTTCGACTGATTCCGGGGTACAACAAGGATTTTTCATTACTCCAGCCTGTTTTAGTTGGTTGGTCATGTCGATTTTGCTGAGGTAACTAAAATACTCAGTGGAGACGAAAATTTATTGCTAGCTTGTTGACATTAAATAAGCTGACGATATTTTTCAATATTAGTATAATAAGGCGAATTTAAGAAAGCGGTTAGGTGTGCTGAAGCTAAACGCGAAAAACAGTTGATATGGTTTAATTTAATCATACTAGTCCTAGTATTACTGGTGAAAAAATAGCGATCAGATTTTACCGCGGTTTACAACCGTATTATCGTAGGAGATGCTGCATTTAACAAAATTGGCAAACCACCATGGATGTATCCGTCTATATCACTAAACACCAAGAATACTATCAGTTCTGTTTTAGGCTGCTGTGACTTGGAAATTGACATGCTATAACTGTCTGTATTTATAAAAATATATCTAAATATTACACCTTGTATTATATATACATATATGCATCGGAGTCTCTGTTGGTATAATAATTCTTTATATCAACCTTCCACGATCATCAGAGTACGACGGCAAAATGCCTATCGAGGATCAAACCGCATTTTATATATATGGTAATCAAATTTAGCTATGCGGCTCTCTCCTCTAGCAGTCTCGCATACATTGAACTTGAATGGAAATGTCGGCTGCACAATTTCTATGCATTTACGAACATTAACTGTTTGCAGCTTCCACCACATATACATATATAGGCAATACAATTTAACAATAATTGATTGCGCGGGTGGTGCTAACAAATTCTTTAAATCAAGTTTGCGAGCTTGAAGTAAACACAAATCCCATTGTATTTAACAAGTCGTCGAACAACATAACAAAACTATCGCTAGCTGCAACGCACTGACGCGTTTCGACCTTCCATGACCATCATCAGAGTACGACGGCAAACTGACTGTCGAGGATCAAACCGCATTGAATATATATGAAAATCAAATTTAGATATGCGTCTCTCACCTCTAGCATTCTTGCATACATTGAACTTGACTGGAAATTTTGGCTGCACAATTTCTATGCAGTCACGAACATTAACTGTTTGCAGCTTTCGCCACATATACATATATAGGCAATACAATTTAACAATAATTGATTGCGCGGGTGGTGGCAACAATTCATGTACGTTGGTATAATAATTTTGTTTTTTTATTTTAATAGCTATTGATTTCATATAAATGTAGAAGTGAAACGTTAATATAATATACAATATAAAGTAGTGTAGTAATACCAATAGTAATGCATACTGTTTTGACTATTTTCTCTCTTTATCATTGTGTTCGTTACACACATTTGAATAGTTCTAGATCTAAAAGGTTTTCTTGGGGTAAATTGTGTCGAGTGGTCTTGGTGGCCTTGTTCTGTGTGTTGTCCATCTGGTCCAAATCTACGTCTTACTAGACCATTCTTAATTAATATTTGTTTTATTTTTTTTCAATTATTATTAATTGTTTTTTAAAACTTTTTTACATATGGTTACTTGGCAATGAAATATGAAATGCATTTTTATTGCTGTCCATCATTATCAATATCAACATCGCCATTATTTACTTTATCACTATTATACTTTTTATAATTATTATCCTCAAACTAATCACTAGCATAAATAGCAGTCTTCACTATTATTATCATCAAAGCATCCCCATATTTGTCATCATTAACAAAATCGTTACTACCACCATCGTTATTATGGTCATCTTCATTTCCATCGTTATGATTTTCATAATCACCATTATCATAATTAATATCATCATCAACACATTCAGAAACGTCAGTCATAATAATAATATTCATCATTATTAACCCATCATCAACATAATCATCGTCATTGTCATTATCAGAATCCACAAGTTATCACGACTTTTGTCATCAATTAGTAATAATTATCATCATCATCATCATCATCATCATCAGTACAATCAATATCATTAAACCACCATTATTGTGATCATCGTTATAATTATTACAATAATCATTTTGAACATCAGCCTTTCGAATATTATAATTCCAATAACTTAAATCAAGTTTGCGAGCATGATATAAACATCAATCCCATTGCGTCTAATAAGCCAGTCTACCTTCCATATTCATTATTAAATCTCGATGGCAAATTGACAATCGGGGATCAAACCGGAACTAAATTACACATGTGGCTCTTATCTCTGGTTATATCGAAAACTTTGTACTTGACTTTTTCATGGTTATATGTGGATTGTGAAATAACATAACCATTCATCGGGAGGGATGGTTTGTATTCGATGTTTTCCTTCTCCGAGATAGTCTGCCAATCAAGGCCGATGAGTCAGTGGCCAAAGTTCCTCCAACAGCCGAAACTTGTCCTTAGCGTCTGGCACGCTTGCTCCTATTCCGTCACTCCAAATTTAACAATAAAGGTCAATATGCAGTTAGACCAAACTCCAGGCTTCCCATGAAATGGGATGATGACTGTGATCCTTTTAGACACGCTAAGGTTCATAGTACCATCCCCGAGCTGACTAGCTGGTATTCGCCGGTCGTCTCAAAAGCTCAGGCCCTGATGATTTGTGTATGGGATTATTTAAGAATGGTGGCGATACAATTTTTGGAGCGCTGAGCAAAGTCTCGTACCATACTGAATGAGGATACCGTACCATTCGATTGGAATGAGTCGACCATCATTCCTATCTTCAAAAAAGAAAATCGTAATTCGTGCGATCACCACCGTGGTATAAGCTTGAATTCAGTCGTGTCTAGGTTATTTGCTTCGATTATCCTACGTTGTCTTAGCGTTTCACGTGAATTACACACTAGTGAAGAAAAGACTGGATTCCGCCAATAAGTGCTCCTCGCTAGAAAAACAAATAAGTCTCCATCAATTTCGTCGGCTCAGTCATGATTTGCGTATGCCCACAATTTTATTGCCCATTAGATCTGTTATCTCACCCAGCATTAGGTTGGCGTTTGAAACAATGTGGGCAGAAACAGTTGAAATCACTTACATTCAAAATGGGTAGTATAGGACCTATCTATCTGCCAGAATGGGGTCCAGGTGCGCATTAATGTTCTTGGTTAGAAACCCTTCGAAATATGGCATCGAATCGAGCTCAGCGGTGATCTTGTTACAGATGTCCATTAGAATTATTTTCGTAACTTTCTTTCTTAGTAGGGAAAAGTTGGCTGCGAAGTTTGGTTTGTTCATGACGTGATACAATGAAAGCCGCAAGGAAGCTGTATTTCTGATGTTGACTTGCCCTAATGTCGAATTAACTATAATGGTGTTGTGTAGAGGTTTAATTTGTCTCATTTATTTTGATAAATACACTAATAGTAACTGGGTACTCTTTCTCACCCTCTCTTGTTATCGTAAATCTAAGAAGTTTTGTTCACATTATTATTTTTGTCGGTATTTATATTTTTTCTCGTTTATTTTGGTTATATAGTAGTGAAATACTAGTCACTTTTGGCTTTTATACGGTTAGGCATGGTGCTGATGATGATGTACTTGACTGAAAATGTTGGCAGCACATTTGCTGTGTAGTCACAAACAAGAACATTTTATGTTTTCACATTATGTAGATTATGCAATCAAGCAAAAAATGATTGCGAGTGTGGTAATAATATTTCTTCGCAAGTTTGAAGTAAATATCAATCATATTGTATTCAATCAGTTATACAACATAGCAAAACTATTTTCAGTTACATGTACTAACACTGCTCGGCCTTCCATCGTCATCACAACATGATATCAAACTGACTGGTGACGATCAAACTGCAATGTCCAGCCACACAAAAGTCAAGTGACTAAAGGTTCACTGCCATATAACCATAAGGAGTGAAAAAAGTATATAAGTGAATTTAGACAAATTATAATTCAGATTTACGAGAGAGATAGAGAGAGAGAAGGAATACCTTGCTACTATGAGTAATTTATCAGCATAACTCACAGAAATGTGGAAAACTAAACCTCTCCACAACAACATTATGGCCAAGTTAGCATTCGGGCAAGGCGACATCAGTAATACAGCTTCCTTGCGGATTTTACTGTATCACGTCATAAACATAAACTGCAATGAATATATGAGGGACATCAAATTAGATATGAGAATATTATCACTTGTAACCCGCTAAATTGTAATTGACTGGAAGCGTGGGTTGCACAATTTTTATGCCGTGACACTAGGAATGGGCGACCTAGTGTTCTTTTACAGTCCACATATAACCATGACAAGTACAACTTACAATAATTACATACTGCATCGGCCGTCGCGCAGTATAAAAAGGGTCGCCTTATCTGCTGAGCCGTGCAGGGTGGATAAGCGAAAACAGGCTACTGCAGGCAACTCTATTTCCGATTCTGCCTCCTTTCCTTCCCCTTCCTCTTCTCAATCTAACAATAACACTCTTTTAGATACTATAAATGTGGTTGGTTTAGATCATAACACTGAGCCCAATACTAGGTTACCAAATATCGAAAATGGTTCTAGTAGACGATCATTCATTAAACCATGTTAGGTTTTAACGTAGGCGCATTTAATGTGCGGACATTAAAACAACTTGGACAGCAAGAATCTCTTGCTCGTACGTTGGATAAATTATAAATCGACATATGTTGCGTATCTGAAACCAGAATACAGGATCCTACGTGTATTACTGAACTAGTTGCACCATCCCTATCTACGCGTTATTGGCTTCGAACATCTGGCTCCGTAGAGTCCTCTCAAGCCGGTAAATGGGGCGTTGGTATTGCCCTTAGCGCGCGAGCTGAAGCTTGCTTAATTGAATGGATCCCTTTAAATAGTCGATTGTGTGCGGCACGTTTAAATACATCTACTAAAATCAAAGCAAAAAACCGTTATCATCGTTGCCTCTTCGTTGTATCTGCATATGCTCCTACCGATTGCAGCACAGAAGAAAGCAAGGTCGGATATAGTCCTGGTTATGGGTGACATGAATGTTAAACTTGGTCGCTTAAGTAACACATTTAGGTGGAAGATACACTCTAAGCTCGACTCGCAAAGATAATAGTGAACGGCTTTTGGATAGCTGCGCTGAACATAGACTATATTTTAGTACAAATTTCAGACGTAGTGTTAGACGTTGTGCTACATGGCGTCCTCCAGCACCCGAACAACGGTGGACTCAAACAGATCATGTAACAATTAGTTATAGATGGCGTGGTTGCATCCAGGATTGTCGCTCTTTTTGGAACACTTATGTCGACTCCGACCATGCACTTATCCGTTGTAGATTTGCTCTAAAATTTTCCGGGAAAATAATTAAGAATAATCCCCAAATAGATGTAGGCGAACTCGAACAACCGTCCTTCCGACAAAACTATGAAAATATTCTAATAGCTAATCTAACTGGACTGAATAGCGAAAATCCGAATATACTTTGGTCCAAGATAAGTTCCACTATGCACAATGCAGGTACTACTGTATGTGGCATAGCAGGCCCCCGTAGAAATAATCACTGGCTCTCTGTAAAATCTATGGAGATACTCGAAATAAGGCGCCAAATTCCACCTGGCTCGACTCATAATAATACCCGTCGCAATATAAGACGCCAACTTAAGCGCAGTCTAAAAGGCGATCTCGAAAACTTTTGGAACAGAAAGGCTGAAGAAATGGAAGTAGCTTTCGCGTCAGGTAATAGTCGCTGCTTGTTCCAACTTATCCGCGCAACAGGTCCGAGAAAGTTAAAAGTTAGCGAAACTATAAATGATAGTAACAACGAATTAATAACCGATAAAATAAGTCGTCTTGACAGGTGGGCTGAACACTTTAGAGATCAATTTTCTTGGCCACCCGCGTCAGTTCCAATTCCCGAAAGCATGTCTGCATCAACAGTGTGGAATGTTAGTCCCAAAGAACCATCCGAGTTAGAAGTACGCGATGCAATCCTATCTCTTAAACGCCGCAAAGCCGCAGGCCACGATGATTTGCTTCCAGGATTGTTTAAGGATGGTGGCGATATAATTTCAGGAGCGTTGACCAAACTTTTTCATACTATATGGAATGAGGAAACCGTACCACTTGGCTGGAATGAGTCGACCATCATTCCCATCTTCAAAAAAGGCAAGTCGTAATTGCGTGCTATCAGGTGAGAGCCACTTATCTAATATTGCATTGTGGTTTTATCTAGGCCGTAGTCAGTTTGCAGGTCGTACGTCTGATGATGAACATGGAAGGTTGAAATGCGTCAGCGCGTGCGAGTGACAGTATTTCTCTTCCCCTGCGGTGGTTCGACGACTGGTTAAAGGTACAATGGGATTAGTGTTTACTCTCAAGTTCGCAAACTTGTCTTGAAGAATCGGTGTTACCACCACCCGCGCAATCAATTATTGTTAAATTGTATTGGCCTACTCATATCGTTTATGTGGCGAAAGCTGCACAACTGTGAATGTTCGTGACCGCATAGAAATTGTGCAGCCCACATTTCCAGTCAAGTTCAATGTATGCAAGACTGCTAGAGGTGAGAGCCGCATATCTAAATTTGATTTCCATATAGTATTCGATGCTATTTGATCCTCGACTCAGTCAGTTTGCAGTCGTACTCTGGAGTGATGATCAAGGAAGGTCGAAACGCGTCAGCGCGTTGCGGCTGGCGGTGAGGTTTTGTTATGCCTCGGTTCGACGACTGGTTAAATACAATGGGATTAGTGTTTACTTCAAGCTCGCAAACTTGATTTAAAGAATTATCTACCACTACCCGCGCAAACAATCTATTGTCTAAATTGTATTTCCTATATATGCTACTATGTGGCGAAAGCTACAAACAGTTAATGTTCGTGACTGCATAGAAATTGTGCAGCCGACATTTCCAGTCAAGTTCAATGTATGCAAGACTGCTAGAGGTGAGAACCGCATATCTAAATTTGATTTCAATATATATTCAATGCAGTTTGATCCTCGGATAGTCAGTTTGCAGTCGTACTCTGATGATGAACATGGAAGGTTGAAATGCGTCAGCGCGTGCGAGTGACAGTAGTTTTTCTATGTTGTTCGACGACTGGTTAAATACAATGGGATTAGTGTTTACTTCAAGTTCGCAAACTTGATTTGAAGAATTTTTACCACCACCCGCGCAATCATTGATTATTTAATTGTATTATCTATATATGTTGCCAAAGCTGCAAAAAATAAATTTTCGTGACTGCATAAAAATGTTACAGCCGAAATTTCTAGTCAAGAACAATTTATGCGAGTTTTCCATATACATATATGCACTTCGATTTGATCCTCGCTTGTCAGCTTTCCGTTGTGCTCTGATAATGATCATGGAAGGTCGAAACGCGTCAATGCTTGCGACCGGCGGTATTTCTTCTCTGTTGTGCAACGACTGGTTTAATAAATTGCGATTGGCGTTTACTTCAAGCTCGCAAACTTATTTTAAAGTCTACTGCTGAGGTTTGTAGCCCGTTTTGGTGGCCACCTGCCCGTGATGAATTTTGATTTGTTGTTTGAAATAGAAAAGAGCAATAATTTAGTAAAATAGATTTATTATGAAGTAAACATACTATTATTGTATATTCGAGCCACATGTCGCGACGTCAGATCAGCCTGAGATAATATTTTAAAAAGCTTACTTGTCTGGTTGGTTCTGGTATTCGGTGAGAAGAAAGGCGCATGGTTAATTCGACAGCAGTATCGAGGTCCATAAGATGTCCTGCAGAAACGTAAATTGGTTTCGCACTTTTAGGTGAATTCAATATTGCCTACAAAATATAAATTCAAATCAATGTCATACATTTTGACTGCTTAATTATAGCTTTCGCTGATGTTGACCTATGACTCAACCACCCAAAAAAGATATGCGAATGTGAACATTTTAAGAATTAACATCTGCATATGTATAAATAAAAGAATATTGGTTGCACGGGCGCTGATAACATTTGCTATAATCAAGGATGTGAACTTGAAATAAATATCTGATCCATATATTTAAACAATTATTGATTGCGCAGGTGGTGGTAACAATTCTTTAAATCAAGTTTTCGGGCTTGAAGTAAACACCGAAGGCAAATACAAGTTAAGATTAGTTTAAGTTTAAAGTTAGGCGCATTGTTTTACGCTTTTTATTTTTTTTACAATTAGGAATTTGTAGTTTTAATGTTACGTAAAAAAGCGCCGTTTACATACGTATCTAGAGTGCCCTCATCCATTTCCCCTCCCTCCTCCTTGTCGTTCACCTTCTTTAACCGCACTCATCTGTCTCCAAAGTAAGACTATTATACTAAATAACTCATTTATTTCTTTATTTCATATTTTTGTTTATGTATTTGTTAATTATACATGTTTGTTTGTTATTTAAAAACATATCTTTATTCATAATTTACAATGGGTTGGGGATTTTTCATTAAGTCGAATTCAGTCATTTCAAATGGGAGAAGTTCGTTTGCGATACGAACCGATTGACTTACGAGCTCGGTTCTGGAACAAATTGAATTCGTATCTCGAGGTACCAGTGTACAATTCCTAGTTTATACTGACAAATATATGTACTTAATGGGTCAGGTGTTTATATAAAGTTCGCAACCTTGATTATAGTAAATGTTATCACCAATGTTCGTTTAATTATACAAATGTTTATTTCAAAAACCACTTCCCCATCTAGTGTGAAGCCTGTTCAGTAATGACAGATTAGTGAGTCTAATTGGATGCCATATGAGCTCCACTTAAAGAAAAAACTAACCGAGTTACATTAGTTCGTATATGACTGAAAATTGTGCGTAGTCTTCGGCATGGTGGCTCAGTGGTTAGAGCACTCGATTCCGAAGCAGATGTTCCCAAGTTCGGGCGCTCTCCGCGACAAATTCTGGCCGGTACGTGATGAGTTCCAAATAAGGATGAAACCGTTCCACTGGATGAATTGCCTTCTCTACACTACATATTTCTTAGTATATACTGACAAATATATGTACTTAATGGGTCAGCCGTTTATATCAAGTTGATTATAGTAAATGTTATCACCGCCCGCACAACCAATGTTCGTTTAATTATATCAATGTCATTAAAAAAACACTTCCGCATTTAGTGTGGTGTATGTCCAGTAATGACAGATTTGTGGATGGCATGTTAAAACTTTGGATCTAAATGGATGCCATATGAACTCTACCTAAAGGAATAATATACATTAGTTAGTATATGACTGAAAATTGTGTGTAGTGTGCGACAGGGTGGCTCAGTGGTTAGAGCATCAGATTTCGAAGCAAACGTGCCAAGTTTCGAACCTTGTCGGCGGCAAATTCTGACCAGTACGTGATGAATTCCAAATAAGGACGAAACTGATCTATTGGATGAATTGGGTTTTATACACTATAATCCTTAGTTTATATTGAAAAATATAAGTACTTAATGGGTCAGCAATTTATATGAAGTTTGCAGCCTTGATTATAGTAAATATCTACAATTGAACTTTTGAAACGAAAAATTATTTTATACTGTGAATGGGAAAAGGTGGCTGATTATTTATCATTCGGTGTAAATATATGAATATTATTGAATCCGCGTGACAACAATTATTTAGTATCGTCTCTGTCATCATATTAAGCAAGAGTTTACTCCAGAAGGGCTTTTATTTCTATTTTAGCATTAAAGCGGTGCGATTAACGAGATTTTTAGTGACAAGATTGTCTGCCTAGTCAAATACAAGTTATTATGGCCCACACAGAAGAACATGTTTTTTGCTTAAGAACCATTCTATATTTCATACCTAGCTATTCGTACAATATTGTAAAATAAATAAAGCATACATAACACCATCTATGATAAAAATTAATTAACTTTTGGACGTCAATCCTTAATAAAGAATAAATGTATCGTGCGGCACCTTAATATGGATTCTTTTGTAAGCATGAGTAGCGTAGCTAGTACATCAGCGATTCTACAGATTATTGCCGTCAGTTCCTATGCAAAATTCTAGTCATGATAAAATGTGTTAAAGTCATTTTAGCATAAAATCTTACAGTGTCCACTGTGCGATCATACATATTAGAATAGAAATTTCATTTTAAGTAATGAATTTAAAAATCATAACAATATTTTCTTGAGTTTTTCTCGGGTTCGATTGCCCTAAACTATGAGAAGCAAAAAGAAATTAGCAATCTGTTAATGTTTTCCCTGTCGGTAAAAAGTATTTAGAGCAAATTTACAGACTTACAAAAACTTATTCAGACACTTTTACCCAGTTGTGCACCATAGTATAGCTACAGTAAGTCACACATCTTGATGTGTTCCGATCTCCTATTTTCGTTAACAGATTTACCAGATTCATTTAATCAAGTTTGTGAGCTTGAAGTAAACACTAATCTCATTGTATTTAACCAGTCGTCGAACAATGTAACAAAACTACCGCCAGTTTACCAGATTTAAACTGCAATATAAAAAATATGTAAGACAACTAGGAGTGAGAGTTACATCTTGAATTTGAATGCATTTGAGATGCAGTACGATATGATCTTCGTTATGAATTTTGCTGTCGTGTTCTAAAGATGAACATGGAATGGAGTAATGTGACAGGATGTGGGATTTACGGTTAATTTATTATGTTGTACGACTGTGTAAATAAGCTAGTACTGCTTTATACAGAAAGTCAGAAAACGTGATTCAAATTACATTTAGTTTATTGTTAAAAGGTGAGTTAAAAAGAAATAGAAGTGCTGAAACAAGACAATTATTCATTTTAGTTTGGTACTTTTCATTTTAACGTAACTATTTCATGTAAATTATTAATGGCTTGTAATGCGCTGTTTGCCTATAAGAAGTGGTTTTAACGCACAAATTTAATGCAAATAAACTGTATATGTTATAGGAGATTGATTGCTATCATTTTAATAGTATAGATCTGAAATATTTTTTATCACTATATATAAGTTTTTGAAAAACTTACATAGACGGATAGACCAGACAGTTAAAAAAGAATGAAAGATCCATTCAATTTAAACAAACGTGTCAGATTGAAAAGTTAAAAACATCCACAATCGCACAGCATAATACTGAAACTTTGCACGAAATTCAATGGATTTTGTTTCTAAGATACTAGATACCACAGCAGAAATGATTTCAAAATATACAGAGCTCCGAAGATTAACAACCAAGAGCAAATTTATGGGCAGAGCGTGAATTAGATGTGATGCATGTTAATTACAGTATATTTATCCATTTCAACTGTCCAATTCGTATCACCTTCGCTTATGCGAAAGTTAATCTGAATATAATTGAATTATTTAAACAGAAATTTTAAATGCATGTGTATTTAATATCTGTCGTCAATTTACACAAGATATCAGATGAAATTAATTTACAAGGTCAGTGTTGTATTAGCCACCTTTGGTGCCGAGAACGCCCCAATGATACTATTCATGGCTGATGTGAATACAAAAGGAAGTCCTCGCTGAAGTGCACGAATTAAGATGAAGCAAATACAGAACAATAATGGAAGCAGCATTGGAGCCGCACAAGTAAATATCTTTATTGTGTTTTACTAAATGGACGCGCTTTATGCAAATGATTAACAATAAAGCATTTGTGTTGAGCAATATTACTTTATTATTATATGATTATTTGGAAAATCTGGAAGAATAATGTCGGCGCAAAATAAACATCCTGATGACGGCGTTAGGGATAATTAATTCTGGGATGGACAGCACCATAATCGTAAATTCTGATGGAATCGGCACAAAAATCCCAACCATAATAAAAGTTCTGGAAAGTTGGCTAACCTTTGCACATATATCGTTGTTTTCATCAAGAAGATCAATGGCATTTCCGAGCACTGAAACATTTTGAAGGAGCTAAAAAATAAGCCAGATTAAAGATATTACTTGATGGAAGCTATAAACTATTATATATTATATCAACGTAAATAAATAATGATGTCTGAAATCTGTTGTCGAAAAAGCTTTAGATTGTACGATAAAGCATGTGGTTGACGATTATTTAATAATTTTTTCCAGTTTTCCAGGCCACCATCACTTTTAAAACACTTAAATACGTGTATTTCCGAACGGAAAATAATCGTAATAGTGACAAAATAGTATATTTGCGTTATGATAATAGATTCTGATATAAATAGACGTGAATAATAGATAATATTTAATGGATTAAATAACTCTGCCACACACTACGCACAATTTTCAGTCATATACTAACTAGCGTTACTCGGTTGGTTGTTTTTTTCTTTAGGTAAATCTCATATGACATCCATTTAGACCCAAAATGCCAACTAACCAATCTGTTAATACTGAACAGGAACCACCGTAAATTGGAAGGGGTACTGAAATGAACATTTATATAATTAAACGACCATTGGTTGCGCGGGCGGTGTTAACAATTAATTGCAAGCAATTCTGCCTTTGTTGCAAATATCGACGTGCGTTTGCATTCTGAATAAAGATTCACAACGATATAAATGCTAAAATTATACGACCATATGTTGCGCGGGTGGTGATAACGTTTACAATAATCAAGATTGCGAATTTAATATAAACACTTGACCCACTAAGTACATTTATTTGTCAGTATAAACTAAGAATTGTATAGTGTAGATAAGGCAACTCATGCAGTAGACCGGTTTCGTCCTTATTGGTGTCTCTTCTAAAATTAGATTGGGGATAGTTAGTTGGAACTTTGTGCCTAAATGGATGCCATATAGGCTCAACATATAGGTAATACTAACCAAGAAACATTAGTATATAACTGAAATTGGGTGCAGGGCGCGAAATGTTTGCTCAGTGGTTAGAGCACCAGATTGCGAAGCAGACGTGCCCAGGTTCGACTCCTGTTCGCGGCAAATTCTGGCCAGTACATGATGAGTTCTCAATAAGGACGAAACCGGTCTACTGGATGAATTGCCTTTACTAAACTATACAATTCTGAGTTTATACTGACAAATGTAAGTAATTAAGGGGTCAGGTGTTTATATCAAGACCGCAACCTTGATTATAATAATTGTTATCACCAGCCGCGCAAGCAATGTTCCTTTAATTATATAAATGTTCATTTCAATACCTCTTCCCTTTGTCATCATTTCATCATTTCATCATTTCCAGCCACACAAAAGTCAAGTGACTAATGTTTCACTGCCATATAACCATAAGGAGTGAAAATAAAAGTGAATTTAGATAAATTATTATTGAGATTTACGAGAGAGGGAGAGGGGTAGAGAGAATGAAAACCTTGCTACTATGAGTAAATTTATCAGGATAACTCACAGAAATGAGGCAAACTAAACCTCTCCACAACACCATTATGGCCAAGTTAGCATTCGGGCAAGGCGACATCAGCAACACAGCTTCCTTGCGGATTTCACCGTATCACGTCATAAACAAACCGAACCTCGCAGCTAACTTTGCCCTACTAAGAAAAGAAAGTTACGAAGATGATTCTACTATACATCTGCAACAAGATCGCCACTGAGCTCGATTCGCTGCCATATCGCTAAGGGTTTCTATCCAAGAACTGTGATTTGCACGAGGACCCCATCCCGGCAGACGAGTGGATCCTATACTACCCAATTTGGATGTAAGTGACTTTAATTGTTTCTGCCATGTCAAAATCTGCCCACCTTGTTTCTTACGCCAATTTGGTGCTGGATGAGAGAACAGAGCTCTATTGGGCAATCGGAATGAGGGCATACGCAAAACGTGACCGAGCCAACGAAGTTGATGGAGCCTTATTTGCTTTTCTAAAGACGAGCACTTATTGTCAGATCCAAAAATACGTCTACGGATGTCAACGTTAGTTATTCGTTGTTGGTAACCGACATGTGCTATACTTCTCAAACAACGATGATCGAATGCCTGTAAGCGTCTCAGATCATCAACTCTAAGAGGCCAAGTTTCACTAGCGTATAGTAAGACTGCGCGTACAGATGCATTGTAAACACGACCTTTAAGGCAAAGTGAAATATTCGCGTTTCTCCATAAATGACGAAGGTTCGAGAAAGCTACTCTAGCTTTCGCGATCCGTATTCTCACCTCGTCGGACATATTGCCTACGTTATTGATAGAGCTCCCAAGATATGTAAACCTGTCGACTATGTCAAGATCTTCATTCTGCAGTCGCAACGTTGGAGTGAGTGGTGGGTGATCCTGTAACAGTATCTTACATTTAGAGGGTGCGAATTTCATACCGAAAGACGGAACAACGTTTGATAATCTATTTAAGGTGGTCTGGGCAGCATGCTGATTGTCGAATAATAGTACGATATCGTCCGCATAGTCAAGATCGACTAGTTTATCTCCCGGGAGAACTTCAACTCCAGCGTCCTGAATGTGTGAGAGAGTGTTGTTCATAATAGCATCGATTACAAAATTAAACAAAAATGGGGAAAGTGGACAACCTTGACGAACACCACTGCTGGTTGTAAAGTTATGCGTTAATTCGTTGTAGACCTTAACGCGACCAGAAGTATTTGTGTAGAGAGCTCGTATAATATTAACAAATTTAGTGGGCACACCGCTTTTCGACAAGATATGGAATAAAACATTGCGATCCACCGAATCAAATGCACCCTTGAAGTCTAGAAAGACGACTATTGTGGGACGGTGATATAAATGTCTCTGTTCGAGAACTTGCCTTAACGTAAAAATATTATCTATACAACCTCGTCCTGCGCGGAATCCGGCCTGTTCTTCTCTTGTTTGTGATTCACGTGAAGCGCTAAGACGACGTAGGATAATCGAAGCAAATAACCTTGATACGACCGGAGTCAAACTTATACCACGATGGTTATCGCACGAATTACGATTGCCTTTTTTGAAGATGGGAATGATGGTCGACTCATTCCAGTCAAGTGGTACGGTTTCCTCATTCCATATAGTATGAAAAAGTTTGGTCAACGCTCCTGAAATTATATCGTATAGTAAGACTGCGCGTACAGATGCATTGTAAACACGACCTTTAAGGCAAAGTGAAATATTCGCGTTTCTCCATAAATGACGAAGGTTCGAGAAAGCTACTCTAGCTTTCGCGATCCGTATTCTCACCTCGTCGAACATATTGCCTACGTTATTGATAGAGCTCCCAAGATATGTAAACCTGTCGACTATGTCAAGATCTTCATTCTGCAGTCGCAACGTTGGAGTGAGTGGTGGGTGATCCTGTAACAGTATCTTACATTTAGAGGGTGCGAATTTCATACCGAAAGACGGAACAACGTTTGATAATCTATTTAAGGTGGTCTGGGCAGCATGCTGATTGTCGAATAATAGTACGATATCGTCCGCATAGTCAAGATCGACTAGTTTATCTCCCGGGAGAACTTCAACTCCAGCGTCCTGAATGTGTGAGAGAGTGTTGTTCACAATAGCATCGATTACAAAATTAAACAAAAATGGGGAAAGTGGACAACCTTGACGAACACCACTGCTGGTTGTAAAGTTAAGCGTTAATTCGTTGTAGACCTTAACGCGACCAGAAGTATTTGTGTAGAGAGCTCGTATAATATTAACAAATTTAGTGGGCACACCGCTTTTCGACAAGATATGGAATAAAACATTGCGATCCACCGAATCAAATGCACCTTGAAGTCTAGAAAGACGACTATTGTGGGACGGTGATATAAATGTCTCTGTTCGAGAACTTGCCTTAACGTAAAAATATTATCTATACAACCTCGTCCTGCGCGGAATCCGGCCTGTTCTTCTCTTGTTTGTGATTCACGTGAAGCGCTAAGACGACGTAGGATAATCGAAGCAAATAACCTTGATACGACCGGAGTCAAACTTATACCACGATGGTTATCGCACGAATTACGATTGCCTTTTTGAAGATGGGGATGATGGTCGACTCATTCCAGTCAAGTGGTACGGTTTCCTCATTCCATATAGTATGAAAAAGTTTGGTCAACGCTCCTGAAATTATATCGCCACCATCCTTAAACAATCCCGGAAGCAGATCATCGGGGCCGGCGGCTTTGCGGCGCTTAAGAGATAGGATTGCATCGCGTACTTCTAACTCGGATGGTTCTTCGGGACTAACATTCCACACTGTTGATGCAGACATGCTTTCTGGAAGCGGAACTGACGCGGGTGGCCAAGAAAATTGATCTCTAAAGTGTTCAGCCCACCTGTCAAGACGACTTATTTTATCAGTTATTAATTCGTTGTTACTATCATTTATAGTTTCGCTAACTTTTAACTTTCTCGGACCTGTTGTGCGTATAAGTTGGAACAAACAGCGACTGTTACCTGACGCGAAAGCTACTTCCATTTCTTCAGCCTTTCTGCTCCAAAGTTTTCGAGATCGACTTTAGACTGCGCTTAGTTGGCGTCTTATATTGCGACGGGTATTATTATGAGTCGAGCCAGGTGGAATTTGGCGCCTTATTTCGAGTATCTCCATAGATTTTACAGAGAGCCAGTGATTATTTCTACGGGGGCCTGCTATGCCACATACAGTAGTACCTGCATTGTGCATAGTGGAACTTATCTTGGACCAAAGCATATTCGGATTTTCGCTATTCAGACCAGTTAGATTAGCCTTAAGAATATTTTCATAGTTTTGTCGAATGGACGGTTGTTCGAGTTTGCCTACATCAATTTGGGGATTATTCTTAATTATTTTCCCGGAAAATTTTAGAGCAAATCTACAACGGATAAGTGCATGGTCGGAGTCGACATAAGTGTTCCAAAAAGAGCGACAATCCTGGATGTAGTGTGGTGTCTCTTCAGTAATGACAGATTGGGGATGGTTAGTTGGAACTTTGGGTCTAAATGGATGCCATTTTAGCTCCACCTAAAGGAAATATAGACTAACCAAGTTACATTGGTTAGTATATAACTGAAAATTGTGTGCAGTGTAGTGTGCGGCAGGATGGCTCAGTGGTTAGAGAACCAGATTGCGAAGCGGGCGTGCTCAGGTACGAAATTTGTCGGCGGAAAATTTTGGACAGTATATAATAAGTTCCCAATAAGGACGAAACAGGTCAACTTGATAATTTGCCTTTTCTACCTTATGCAATTTCTAGTTTATATTAAGAAATGTATGTACATAATTGGACAGGTTTTTATATCAATATCGCAATCTTGATTTAATTAATTGTCATAACTGCCGAGGCAAATAATGTTAATTTAAATACCAAAAACGAACTGTAAAGACTAGATGAAATTAAACAACCAAAAATCAAATTATGGCTTTTATTTACTAATAATTAATTCAAATGATTTTACGATGAACTGACATTGGTGAAATTAGGTTGACAAAAATTTACCTTAGCGAATTCATGTCTTCCGCTGTTTGCTTCGCGATACTCCGTAACACTGAATGATCCTTTTGAAGCAATATGATATTTCTGGAAAGAATGCGAACAAGAAACAGTGTCTATTATTATTGAATCAGTGACTGGTGTAGTCGCCACCATTGTTGAACTATTTGAACTAGACTGTGCGTCTTGATCGGTGGCAGACACTTCATTCGAGTGTGTCAATAAATTCTTCGCCACACCAAATGTGGGACTAAAATAAATATTTTGAAAAATAACCAAGTTTACGAAAATATTGTAGTGTTTGAAGATTTACATACTCACTACAAGTCTGAATAGAAATTAATTGACATAGCGGTGAATGAAGGTGTCCATAAAACTAAAGCTGTGAGGATCTTATAGCGTCTCACATTTTGGCGGCTGACAAATTCACTGACTGAATAAGTTAGTTTCAATATGACTTTGTAATTCAGGCATTAAAGGATTTGTATAACGCTTCTATAACGCGAAAAAGTAAATCGAAAACAATTCACATTAATAATATTCGTTGATAGCAAATGACGACGTCTTAAAGAATGTAACTATTTTGCATAAACTGCCAGTACAACAGAAACTTAGGTACGTCTCTGCTGATCAGACTTCTGACAAAAGAGTATTGTGGCTAGGTGCAAAGTATTATCTGTAAACTATCAAATGGGGATCTATTAAAATAGGTGGCTACTGTAAAGTAAGAACATTGTAAAATATACAGAAGTCTTTCTACAAAGCAAGACAAATTCAAAACCAATTTAAACGCCCAGCAGTAGGGTTTCCATTAGTACCACTGTATCGATCAGCTTAGTTCGAAAGTCGATGTAATTTGGGCAGTTTAAACTTAAATTTTCCACTTGACATCTTGATTGTCAAATTATTTGTGTGATGTGCTTTGCATTAAAAAAGGCTTCCATATGCGGAAGTCGACAACACGAGGAGAATGTAACTAATCTATTCCCTGTCGTGCAACTTGCTTCTTTTAAAGATTTCATTGACATTTAAACACTGCATGAATATATTTGTAGACATACGTCATAGAAAGCCAGAAAGTGCCAACTTACCGCTAGTACAATGAATAATATAACACCATAATGTATATCCACAAACGAAACTGACCTAAATGTAAAAAATCTCCTGTAATGACTTCACGTAAAGTACTCACTATAAACATATATATTAATATAAGGGCGAGCAGCAAAATAACTAAAGGCTATCTTACTTGGCTCTACTAAATAAAAAACGAGATAGATAAAAATTAATATTATTTACGATATATAATATTATATAAAATACAATAAAAAGCAAATGCTTATAAATATATATATATATATATATATATATATATATATATATATATACATTACAACAGCACAGTACAATGACTTTTTATTTGAACCGCACCCTAGGTTAAATCCAGTTACTAGGGATGTGATTACGTGAATATGAAAAAGATAATACCATATGGTCGAACCTGTCTCTTAGGACTTTAAAAAAACTAAAATTAGCCATTAAGATTAAAGATTAATCAGAGCTCTTTTTGCCTGAGATCAGAATATTTATGACTACATATACTCCTTTAATTGACGCAGGACGGTTTTGCCATCTTGATCGACAACAATTGCTTCTATGCCGCCGAATATGTTCTATGAACCAGGTATGAATTTGAATCGAACGAAAATCTTGCGTTACCTTACCTTGCAATGCCACTTGCTATTTAGAGATATTTCCAAAGCTGTTCAATTTAGTCAGTCCTTCATGAAATCTACTTTTTCCTGAGAAACTTGCGCCTCATCTCCATCACCCTCGAATTCTTACATAGCTAGCATTGGTTTGAAACATGATACAGAAAAATCGAGGATCATCAAGCTGCGGCATGACGTCCCACCTCCTAAATTAACAAAAAGACTAATTTTTGATTTTGTCCCGATTGATTACATAACATTTTTAAGTAATAAAATTCATTACAAACTTTACTTTTACCCTTCCATTTAAACGGCTTCTTGACAAAAGTGTTTGTATAGATCCATATTGTGTGTATTAATGTTTACAATCTAGCATTAAAGAGGACTGTCTTTAATTCTTTCGTTTTACCTAGTATTTATTATACTAGTGAGTTCTACAGCCTTCCTAATTCACCAGTGTCTCTGCAAAAAGTACATTTGTTCTTAAGTTATTAAATGAGTCCATCTAATGTTCTTAATTATAGGAAAATTCATAATTAATTCGGTTCTTCTGCTTTAGTTTTATAGGCACTGCGCTGTGTTTTGTTAATTAAAACTTGTGCACAGAATTTCTACTGTCATTTCGATAGGATCAGCACTCTTGTATTGTTCAATAACGGTTTTCCAAAGCAATGACTTCGATTCGATTTAAGCTCATATTCAGAATGCATTTAGTAATTATGTTCTTCATATATCTAGAAGATATTTTTAACTGTCTAACGGCTGACTACATCTGTATTTATCAAAACTCCTCAACAGTAACTGAAGCAATAGAGGCTAGTAGGCTGTTCTTTTCCATGGATGTTCAAATTGACGTGAAGTAGCTTCACTTAAATTAACCACACAGTTACTTTAACGCTACTGTCGATAATGATATTTGCACCGAAAATCGTTTTCAGTATAATAAACTGGACAGCGATTAAGGATTTAAACTCAATATTTTGCGGTGTGTAAGCATTCAGGTTATCAATGCCGCGTTTTGCGTACGCGGGTAATAGCTGTACACGGGCAGTTACACAAAGATCCGATTTGTCACTATTTCCAATTTTGTTTTGTCTTTGATCGGGTTGACTCATTTTTACTTCAATTGGAAACAAAGATGTGATAGAACCGCATTTCCAATTGAAGTAAAAATGAGTCAACCCGATCAAAGACAAAACAAAATTGGAAATAGTGACAAATCGGATCTTTGTGTAACTGCCCGTGTACAGCTATTACCCGCGTACGCAAAACGCGGCATTGATAACAGCGATTAAGGAGTTTACTAACGGAAGGATATTTATTTGCAAACATTCAATATTGCACCTGTTTTTCTTAGCATTAACTAAGTAACTGTGATTTGCACGGGTAGTGAAAACAGACTGAAAAAGCATAAAAAATGGGTAATCAAATGAACTAACGCGTTTCGACTTCTCAAAGTGAACAAACGAGCAAAATTTTTTATTTATATACGTTGTATATTAATTACGATTTGATCACCGTTAGTTAGTTGATCATCGTGACTTAATGACCGTGGTAGGCCTGAACGCACTAGAACATGAAACTGATTGTAGTGTTGCTCTTATGAGTCTGTTTGCATGAGTGAAATAGGTTGTTATCTCAAGTTCGCAAATATTATCTAACTAGTTTTTCACCATCCGAATATGCATAAGGCGAAAGCTGGAATAAAATTATGATTTTCACCAAAGAGAAATTATGCAGCCGGATTATATTAGAATACGTAGTGTGCGAGACTACTAGAGGCAAAAATCAGCACTCTGAATTTTAATAGTTTATGTATGCATTGTTGTTTTTATTCTCGTTAGTCAATATAAGGAAGGTGAATTGCGACATTGCCTGTTCTGAACTGGGGCAGAGAAAACACAAACTAGTCATCTTCTAACAGATGGAAAATAGTACAGACTGAGGGATGACATTTCTGATCTTTTGGAGACCTGAATGGAATTTTGTATGATAATGTGTCTTATACCGGTCTAGTCCAACTGTAATGACGGTGATTTATCCAGTTAAGTTGTCGCCGTTCTTCTATCCTGTGTTACAGCGAAAGTCTAATTTGCCTATAAAGCTAGAATCTCACATTCGACCTATGTTAGGTTCCAAGTAGTCAACCTGGCTCTAAAAATCATAAAAAAGTATGAGCCGAATCTCAGCTATTCCGCTGGCGAAAATAATGGTAGGCCTAGTGACATAACCAATGCGAATGGGCAGTGATATGCTATCGTACCCAATCCGACATGCATGGTAAGCAAACGACGGTTGCTACTAATCCAGGACGCGAGAGCGTACCAAGGAATTCAATTTTTCTACTGCCCACCAGAATCAGATGAAAATTACGCTCCAAACAGTTGTCTCTATTCAACTCGTATATCTATGCACTGAAACCATGGAACTGATGTCTCGAAAGCTATCAGGAACGCTCATGTTTGTGCTGGGCCACATGTACCTACGTAGAAATTAGTGTAAGATAAATGTTTTAAATTACATACAAAAAATTGACACTAACATTCCTGCCAACTATGGTGGTATCACTTTGCATTTTGCTGCATTTAAGTTGGTACTCGCTATTATGATTTTAAAAATTCATGAAGATTGATGGAGGCAAACTAGGCGCACTAAGGTAGAATGTCTATTAGGAATGCGATGCCATTTGAAAAATCGTGCATTTCGTCGCAATCGTCATTTGGCCCATCATCCGAGCTTTATAGAATATACAGCCGTTTCCAAATCTTCTTCGTGTAGCATTTTATGGCAGAACAAGTTTTATGATAGCGTACTGGTCAAAATAGCACGACTACTTACGGTCTGTTATAGTATATTTGCACTACTAAGTGACTTCCTCTGCTTTTTGCGATTAATTCCGATTTCCAACAAGGATGCTTTATTGCCACCTCATCGTCTTAGGTAAAGACACCGCTGTTGCAGTAGTTATCTGTAAGGCAGAAAACGATCAAATGGCCCTATTTATGGTTTACGTGAATATAAGAGGAATTCCTTACAGAAGTGCAAAAATTAAAATGAAGCAAAACCAGGACATTAATGAATGCAGCAAGCGAACAGCAGAAAGGAACACGAAATAATTATTTTTAAATTGTTTAAATAAAAAGACGTGCTTATCACGAGCAAACTCATACACCAAAATCATAAAAAATAGTATCTTCAGCAAAATGTCTTCGTCTGATGGTTTTGAAAACTTAGTAGGAACAGATGGCAAGCTTAACTGCTGAATTAGAGTTAATTAAGACCAAGTTGGATAAAACTATTATGTAAACCCTGAGGTAATTCGCATAAACGATCCGATTAATATGGGCGAACAGAACAACGACTACCGGGTCAAAATGTTAGCATACGAACCTCTGCTGGTGTTTACATCTGATTCGACCAGTTATTTGCGCCTCTCATCAGAATTTAAGCCTTCTTTGCACCCCTGGATGTGGAAAGGCTGTAGTTGTGTTTCGAAAAATTCGAAGCCTGCGTGAGCGCAAGATTTTTCGTTAAAGGCACCGAATGTGTTCGTGACTTCCCAGGAATTAATTAACAGTACAATATCAGTTCAACTTGAATTGCCTGTAGACCTGCGGTATGCAGAATGTAAGCGGCGAGTTTTGAATCACTTCCGTGCCAGTTCTCACGTGTTTTCAGAATTAGACAGACATTTAGGTGCGCCCAAAGATTATCTGGTGCCCACAGCTAGAAAACAATTGCGCCGATTTATTTTTGTGATGAATTTCTTTACAAGCATATAAATTATGACAGACGTTTCAGATATTGACATAGGAGCAGTTTAACAAGTGAACGGATATCCAGTCAGACTAGCGCGACTGCTAGCGAGCACACCAGACGAAGATAGAATTACTGCGATGTTGGTGCCACAAAGCCTCGTGCTCTTGACGAGACAAAACTACATTTTGTCGAGCGCAACATGTTATTTAAAGTATCGACAACTATAGTATTTGCTCCTGTAACTATCTTCTATGGAAGGCATATACGACTGCCTTGCGAACACTAAAACCCATGACCCTATGACCGCTGCATCATGGCAGATATTCACGAGTGCCTACAACAGTCAGATGAATGTGAGTTCTATACAAATACAAGCCTATGCCGAACTATCTAGACGAGCCGGCGACTACGCCACGGTGAAGGTGGAGCCCATGGCATCAAATTATGGTCTATATCAGGTTGGAAGGGTGAACGCAGATCACAATACTTTTCTTGTTAACATGGCCAGCGGAGCACGCGTTGTGGCACTTGATCGTTCAAACAAGGTACTGAGGCCGACTCCTTAGGAGGGAAGATGTTGCATTAGACACCCTCGAGGCCGAGAACGATTCAGCGGTTCTATTTATGGTCGACTTAAATGCAAGAATTAGGACTGAGCGGTCAGAAAAATACGGAAACAGCAGAAGTGAATGCGAAATAATTATTTGTACCTTTTTACTAAAGGGATACGGTTTATTGAATAAAACTAAAGCGTTTGTGTTTAGCAAAATGACCTTGTCGGTGTTCAATAGACAATGCCAATGCTAATACTGACGAGTTGCACAAAATGAGACCGAACTATGACATATCTTAAGGGTTACATTATACTAATTCTATTCTTCATTTGTAGGAGAATTACATTCTTAACATTTTAGTAGATGTAATCACGAACTGACTAACTTTAATTGAAATATTTAATATGTATCAGATTTTAAGCTGTTTAGAAGAACATAAAAGCAGCTGAAACAAGCTAGCTGAAGATGCCTTAATCTCTCTGTGATAGTAGACACACATGAATTTTTCAAATAAGCAAAAGTGTATTTAAATTACAGCGTGCATGAGGTTATTTGCATAAGTAACGATCGCGTTACTATCGGTGAACATTTAAAAAAATGTGTTTTATGAAGATAAATGTTTCATATACAAAATAGATTATTTCCGAATAAAAGTTCATGAATAAAATCACGTTTGTCTCCTTTTATGTGATATTGTGTTAAAAGTATTTTAATCTTGTATGGAAAAATGAAGTTAGTTTGAGAAATGAAATAAAAACCAATGTACGGAATAAACACAGGGGGTAAGATATCTAGACATCATCTTAACTATATAAAAGAAAGTTAACCAAAGTGCCTACCTAAGCACAAAAAAACTAACATTAGAGTAAGAGAGAGGTTGGGAACGTATTTGTTTATCTGCTGCACACCTACACATATTAAAATTTAATAATAAAACCTATTTTGAAGAAGAAACGAGAGAAACGTGTAAATAAGGAGCAATAAAACTCAAAAGATGAACAGAAGTACAGAGATATGTATCAACAAGTATGCAGGTGAACAAAACTGTATAAGTTACTACGACAATTGAAAGGAAAGCACGTATTTCGATTAATAAGTAAATATTAAAAAATAAGTGAAAACCTGAGGTATATGTCTTTTTATCGGGTTTGATAAAAATATGTTATCGGTATAAAAGATGCATTGCATTTGCATATATATATTCTTTTGAAATGCGAGCTTTAATAAAATTCTTTGTACCTTTCCTGTGTGCAAAAACAAAAAGAAATTTTATCAGATACAAGAAACGCTTCTTTGGCATAATCTCCTCAAATATCTACAAATGAAAATATTTTTATATATAAATTGGAAATCAAAACAAGATAGAAATATGTGAACATAGAGAGAGTGTGAAAAACTGAAAATCAATCAATTGCTTGCTCAATGCCTGTAAATGCTTCTTCTGCTTGCATAAATCCGGCTGCAATTTGTTTATCCATAATGCTAGCTCCCTTTTGTTTTTGTATTTAGTAATTACTTTGAATGCTACGTCTGGAGAACATACGTGCGATGAACTTACGTAGGCCGATCGACAAGACGTTAATTACTCGAATGAGAGAACATTGTAACTTAAACGCCTGTTTTAAATCAAATGGTGAATACACGTCTGCTATTGCGCAAAACATCATCGAAACATCGCACGTATGTTCTCCAGACGTAGCATTTAAGATAATTAATAAATTCAATAACAGAAGGGAGTTAGCCACATACATTGCTTTATGGATAAACTAGTTGCAGCCGGATTTATTAAGCATGTTCAGGCCTTGAGCTCTGACTGGATGTGACGCACACCCTCTCCATTTCCTCTTGCCTTTCATTTTATATATAAAGAGATGTTCATTTGTACATAATTGAGAAGAAAATAAGAAAGGAACGGTTCTTGTATCTGATAAAATTTTTTTGCACAAGGAAAGGGTATTTGAATTTTATTAAGGCTTGTGTTCCAAAATAATTAATATATATATATATATATATATATATATATATATATATATATATATATATACAAGTTTTTTAATAATTGTGCGCATATATTAGGGATAATTAGTCAATGGATTGAGTGAATATTTACCAAAACGGTTTACATATTTCCAGTTGTTGTTTATTAGAAATGAATTGGTGCGATACTGGGTACTATCTAATAACCTGATGCATATTTTGCCTAAACGAAGATAGCTCCAAATTTCTCATTTCAACGGATATATTTTGATGTCCTTTCCTGGACGTCCTCATCAATATACATATACTAATGCAAATAAGAACCCACAGAGAATGCAGGTGTGAAATTTAGTTTAAACCGCTGAATTTACAAATGAACTGCCTAATCTCATAAAAGCTATTGAGGTTAAAGTAGACTGATGTTTTGCAGAAGTACAGGTATCTGCAACTCTAACACAGGAGACGCCAAGAAAGCAGCCGCGAAGAAGTGGAAGATTGACAAATAGAAGGATAATTATGGTACATTAGCCTACCTACCTAATGAAGGAAAATTTTTATTATAAGGAGTCGTCATAGTGATCATACATATTTCGTAGTTAATAATTTTGTTGGTGATGAAAAGGACAGTTAACGATTAAACTACAGCATGTAATGTAAGAATATTTAACGTGCGTTTATTCAAAGTGAATAATGTGTTAACAAGTCAACCAAGGCGAAAATAGGTTATGGAATGTTTTCTGCTAAAACTAACATAAATTGTGTAGAAATTTTGAGTTTGTTAAAATCCAGTTTGCGAGCTTGACGTAAACACCAATCCCATCGTAATTAACCAGTCATTGAACAATGTAGCCAAACTACCGCCAGTCATACGTACTGACGCGTTTCGACCTAACTGACCCATAAAGGTTCATACGACGGCAAACTAACAAACGAGGGATCAAAGACGCAATGCATATATATGGAAAGCAAAATTGGTGTTTACTTTAAGTTTGCAAACTTGATTTGAATAATTGCTACCACCATCCGCGCAATCATTGTTCAGTTAAGTTTTTAGTTCATTAAATAATAAGCAGAGGCCACACAGATAGCGTGGGAAGAAAACTGCATAGCTACGGAGCTTTAATTATAGCTTTTTTCTTTTTATATTTTTCTGCTAAATTATATGTAAATATATTTGTGTTTATTAATTTAGATCAATTAGAACGTATCTAATTATATTTAATCATTATTTAACATCACTATACCAGAAGCATTGTACACTGCGTGTTCGGTTTTGAACTATTGACTATATTTATATATTGTGTGTATTTTTATTTATTTATTTTTGGATATTTTAAGTCACAAATATAGCTAGAACGGTATATAGAGAAGAATTTTATATGTGAACTATCTGCTTACATACCACAGACAAATTTTCTGTCTGTTAATAGGGCCAATGTACAATAATTAATTGTTGAACAGCAAGACAAGTTTTCCTTAGACGCAAAATATATTCTGGCATGAAAGGCAAAAGTTCACAAATAAAAATTAAACTGAATAGTCTCTACACAACTCTCTCTCCATCTTTCTTTTGAAATAATTCTAGCACCTGTGTGATCTGTATAGTCCAGAAAATAATTAAATAGAAATGCACACAAGATATATATATATAAGCAGTAACAAATTTAAATAGTAAAATCTAATCACTCATTATATAATGCTTAATACATGATAGAAGCAAATAGAGCATAAAATATAACTAAATTGATTTAGCACACTAAACTATCTACTTGTAATCGAAAGTCCAACAGAAAAAAAATTATAACAAAATTTCCCTCCCACAATAACTGTGTGATCTCCTAATCCATAATTTAATGAAATAAAAGCTCAAACTTTAGGCAAAAGTTATCTTAAAGTTCAAGCCAAAGAACATACCAAAACAATCACTACCTCGATTATGGCCTACTAACTTATGAATTATTTTCATAAAGTCATCTAAATATATACGCATTATATGATGATTTCTTCAGTAATCCTGTGCTCCTCAACAATAACAAAATAATCCTAACAAAGAAGCATAAACAAACAATTGCAATTTTCGCGTCGTCTAGGATGGCACGTCAAGTAGTTAAATAACGAATATTAAAATTATAAGCAAACTAATGAGCTTATCTTAATCTCCTGCTAGAGCTAGTTTCAGATTCCTAATCGCGAAATCGTCGCCTCCAACCTTTAGTTCCAATTAACCGTTCCAATATTAACATAGCGATTTTTCTACCTCTGTTTCAATAGATTTCATAGTCAATCTCGTCATTCTGTTAGGACTGCTCATCGCTATGTGTCTGCAGACATCCCAGTTAATCCGATGTCCAGTCTTCACAGAATGGCAGGCAAGACAGATCTAGTAAAATTTTCCATACTTAAACAACCATGGTAGCCAGCTTATTTGAATTATAAATATCTCATGTATAATTTAAAATTCAAATAACACTATCTCATCAACAGCACCAGAATTTTAAAGTGCAGCGCCATCAACAAAAAGAGCAAGGAAGGCAACCACCTCAGTCAAATGCAAAAAAATTAATCATATAATTAGCAGATTCGCCGATAGTAATAAAGAAAACCGCTCACATGACAAACGGTAACGAAAATGTATCATCAACACCAATGCCTTTAAATGCATGTAATACGTACCCAACATGAGTTAAGAGTATTTTTTACATTAGAATGATGTAGTAAGATGGAAGTAGATCCAAAAGCAAGGCTTAAAAACGTGAATAACAATACACCACAAAATGTCACATGTTCAGTCTGATTAGGTGAAAATTATGAAACCACTTATTCGTGCAGCGAAATAGAGGATCATAAATAAGTTTTTTTTAAAACAAACATCGATGCGCAAATTAGCATCATATGATCATGTCGATTTAATAAGACAAATTATAAAGGTTTAGGCTATCAAACAATGAGAAAAAGTAGCCTAGAATGGATGAACAATTAAAGCAGGTTTTACACGGCTAATAAAGACTCAGGATGATATACTACAGTCGGCATAAGCAAATGGCTAAATCCTATTAACGAAAACGTTTCACGCTTAGCGGCTACATATTATTATGAGCTGAAACGACGTTCAAAATAAGCTGAAAGTGTTGTAAAATAAAGTAATAGATTATGTAGATCGAGATCAGATTCTTAGGCTTTTAGGGAAGCAGCAGGTGTTCAGAACGATTTCCATTCTTTGTATTGGTCTGTGAATGTGCGGCAACTAGTCTTGACAAATATCGATACAATTGTGGGGAATCACAACTACATTCCAAGAGAGCGATAACAAATACAGATTTATATACGAAATAATAAAGTAATTCTTTTTTCGAAGAGCAATGATGATCACTAATTAAAATAACATACGAGCCAATTACATCACTGTCAAATGAGTCAGTAACGCTGTTTAGTCCGGATAATGCATAATCTTTAAAATGCAATTTATTAGCAAATTTAAGCAGTATAATCGTATCACAAGCAAAATATATCATTTAAATTAAGTTAGCGTACTTCGAATAAGCACCAGTCCCGTTATGTTCAACCAATCATACGGCATAGCAGAAGTACGCTCTAGTCACGCGTGCTGAAGCAATTTTACTTTCCATAGTTATCAACAAATCATCAAGGAAAACTATCTATCGAGAATTAATTCGTTACGTATATATAAGGTACGAAAATTCAGCCACAAGAATTTCAACCACAAGTCTCGTATACATTGCACTTGATTGATAATGTAAGCCGAATAAGATCTAAGCAGACACCAATACAATATAAAAACGTTTCGTTACACTAATATAGCTTGTACAACTAAGTGAACGTTAGTTACTCTGGGGTGATAACAATGAATGGAATTTCTGCTAGCATAAAGCAGACATCAATTTGTGTATCCGCAGAGCTACATTGGTTGCCAACTCGTTTCTGTTGTTGAATTTATTAATTACCTGAGAGGTTTCGTCTCGAGAACATCCATATGAGGTTTCAATATGTTGTGCAAATACAAACGTACATTCACAATTTGACTTGAAACAGGCGGTTAAGTTTCAATGTTTTCCATTGTTGTCTGGTCAATCGAACTGCTTAAGTTGACCGAAAACTCACGCATGTATATTGAGAAATAATGTTTGAGGTCAAAGTGATGGCAAAGTCAAGTGCGTTACCCTAAATAACACACATAGTTGAGCGGCATTAGTTGTGCACGTTAATGCCGCTTCAACTTTATTTTGTGCTGTGCGGGAAACTGCATCCCTCTTATAAGGGATGTTCAGATAGATTGCTTACTTTTATGGTCCCAAATACATCTGTTTCTTTTGAATTCTCCTTCTACTAATTGACTTAATAAATTATCTAGTACTGTCATTAGACATTAAATCATTTACTGATTTAGTATATTCGTTACTTTTTGGAACTGGAATAACCAATTTGTCAATTCTTGAGAAAAGTCGCGATCTGTTGATAATTCATGTCGAAAAGGCACGGAAATGCTGTAATGCAAATACTGTGCAGAACAGGTTGATTTATAGTAAATTGTTCATTTAATTTACCATTAGTATCTTCTTTTAATAGTACATCGAAGAAAGACAGAAAATCATTTTTGCAATGCTCTTATGTGAAACATATTTTTATGCACAGTATTTATTTTATTAGGACTTGCATGCTAAAAGAATGCCAGGAACTTTTTGTACAGGTCTGTTAGAAATGTCCACTGTGTCCGGATTTATTGTATTTTGTTAGATTGGCGCTGAGCTATAACTCAAATCCAGAAATATTCTGCCCGTTATGTATATTTTCCGAAGGGATTTTGGTTAGTTTTACGTGCAATCATTTTTCAAATGTTCGACATCCTTTGTCAAGAATGTATATATATCATTTGTACGCGAACTAATTGCATTCAAAATCAGCCACATTTTTGCCGATAAAAGGCACTGTTTAGGTTAACTTAACGTCAAGAAATATATTTGCTGATTTCCTTGTTCAATTTAATGATACAAAATCATTTTCATGAAGTTAGTCATTTTTTCAAGGATAGATAATTGTGCTCAATCTAGTGGTTCATCATATAAGAAACTCGAATTCAAGGCTGTTTGTGCACTTAAATCATTCTATGAATTCGAAAAATTAGCCTGCTACACATGGCTATATTGCTTCATGCAGAAATAAAATTTGTGTAAACGGTCTCTTAAGGATGTTCAAAAACGCGTCGCGAATATAACAGTCGCTCAACACACCTTTTGCAGGGTGTCAGTTGCACATCGTTCCGTTCGCACGGCCCCAATCACCCGTCGCACCGCTAGGACCACATTATAAACAGATCGTCATCATCACCTGGACGTACTCCATTGGTCACTCCCGAGACGTGGCGCATGTATCATCGTAAATTGATGTATGCAACAAAAAATTGAATGCATATTTGCAGAATTGGTACTCTGTGTGATTTTTTATGACGGCCAATGAACTAAGATCGGAGTCACAGACAGAAAACTACAGACGAAGTAAGGCTGACGCGTATTACTTATGACTTCAAGAATTCTCCAAAGATTACAAACATTAAAATATCAGAATTCCTCAGTACAAGTAGACTAACTGCGTGGTACCACACAGTAACTACTCTGCATTCATAACCCAGTATAAAACACCATTCGCCAGTTTATAACTCCAAAAGCATGAACGCATGTAAGCAAGTTTACGTCCAACTGGACGCGGCACTGTCCACTCTGAAACCAGAGTACAAATAATCAAGCCAATTACAAATTCTTTTGTTATTGACTACAACGAGTCATTAACGACTATGCATTGATCGATTGAAGCCAGCATTTGAGTTCCGTATCCGAACCCCAATTATGACCGGAAGTGACAACGATCAAGCTAAAGTGTCATCAGCATGTGCACAACTAGTACGTCAGAAGATCAAAAGCATAGTAACATGAAAAATTACATCAGAAAATGCTGAGAACAGAACCCCATCGACGAGTTCAACATTAACTGCACGTGCACGGCGTCGATTTTGGCGGTGAGGGATGTAGCAATGTAAATTGACATAGGCACTTCTTAGAGGCATTTTTATTTCTAAATGTACAGAATTATATTTTAGTCTGTTACTAAAATTTTGAATGAAATAGAGCCATGAAATTTGTCTGCAGTCAGCATCTCTTTAGGCCAATCACAAATACCGTCAATTGGTGCCTTGTTATACAGTGTTCTAGCATGACACAACTTTTACTTGATAAAACATAAATACAGGCAATTTATGACTTAAACTAAATTGGTTTCGGGGGTGGTGTCAACAATCACTAGAACCAAGGATGCGACTTTGGTATAAACACCTGACCCATTATGTACATACATTCGTCAATATACACTAAGAATATTATAGTGTATAAAACGAAATTTATCCAGTAGACCGGTTTCGGCATTATTAGGAACTCATCACATACTTTCCAGTATTTTTCGCGGACAGGGCTCGAACCTGGGCAGAATCTGATACTATAACCATTGAGCCACCCTGCCTTATATTAAACACATCTTTTAATTATATGCTAAATAAAGGTTCTTGGTTAGTCTTTCTCTTACGTGGAGCCTATATAGCATACTTTCAGACCTAAAGTGTCAACTAGCCTCCCACAATCTGTAACTAGAGAACAGACAGGTGGCTCAATGGCATCAGATTTCGAAGCAGACGTGCCCAGGTTCGAGACATGTCTGCGACAAATGCTGTAAAGTACGTGATGAGTTCTCAATAAGGAAGAAATCAGTCTATTGGATAAATTGTATTTTTTACATTATCAAATACTTTGCGTATACTGACAAATGTATGAACATAATGGGTCAGGTAATTGATAACTTTTTATACAGATTTCTGACACAATTAACTGGTACACACAATCATTTTCTGTGTCCTATTTAGCGTGCGCTTCATCACACCTACAGTATTCAATAAATCACAGAATGCCCATTTCCTACAACTTGCCATCCAATATAACGCATGTATGTTTTCTGTGTCATAAACAATGTAATCGCTTTGTTCATCAGTTTCATCCGGTCATGCCTCAAATAAGCACGTTTACTGAATAATACCATGTAACTTGGTCAATAAATGTTTGCGTATGAAGAAGCTGACAGACTTCACTGAGTCGCGGACATATATATATATATATATATATATATATATATATATATATACTTTTTGAATGCGTCTTAATAAAATTCATAGTACCCTTTCCATGTGCAAAAATGAAATGGAATTGTATCAGATACAAGAACCGTTTCTTTCTAATTTTCTTCTCAAGTATCTCCTCATATGTAAATTGAAATAAAAAATATGTAAGAAAAATTTTAACATAAAGATTATGAAATAAGGGAAAAATCAATCAATTGCGTGCGTCAGTTCCAGTTCAAGCTCAATGTCTGTACATGCTTCTTCTGCTTGCATAAATTCGGCTGCAATTTGTTTATCCATAAGGCTTCGAATGAGTAAATATTGCAAATTAAACGCCTGTTTCAAATCAAATGAAGAATACACGTCTGCAGTTGTGCAAAAAAATATTGAAACCTCACACGTATATTCTCTAGACGTAGCATTTACAATTATTAAATGCAATTACAGAAGGGAGTTAGCCACATAGATAGATGTTAATCTGTAGAAGAAAATGAGAATGAAACGGTTCTTGTATCCGATAAAATCTCTTTTTCATTTTACTGGAAAATGGATGAACTTAGTGTAAATGCAAATAAGCGCCACACCTACATGGTTTAAGTTGTTACGCATATTGGGAGAGGTCATCATTTTGACCAGATTAGAACTAAGAGAAGGCGGTAGCTTAATGCCATTTTTGAACATTGATGACTTTAAGATTTTTCAAAATAATTGTCCTTTTATTTAGCAAAAATGGTTTAGAGTTGGCACGTACACGTTTTTGATTCATGGAACCAATGTCGAAACATGGAAACTACAATAGTCAAGCAAATTAGTCTATGTAAAATAGAAAAGCAGAAGGTTCACATCATACCTAGCTGGATAGCAGACGACTTAAAACAAACTTGCTTAATACGTCTAAAAAATATCTTGTGCAATTCTCAAAACAACTATCGTCTCCTTACCAGCAGAGACACTTGGAGGTTCCCATTAGTAACCGTCTGTTGTTTGCTTCACTAAAAAGTAAATAGCGTCACCAGGTGACCCACTCCAGCTACCCTGGGTCCCACGTCTTTGAGGACGCGATTATACAATTTCTAAAAACATAACAGTCACGTGTATCAGATACTAACCGAATTCTAAATGGTTTTAATTTAGTGCCGCTTCAGTATATTTCTATTTGAGTTTAAAACGATATCAAAGCTTTAACAATAAATGATTGCGCGGGTGGTGGTAACATTCATTGTATTTAACCAGTCGTCAAACAGTTATGTTGTTCGTTTAAAATTCATCTGGACGCACAGTCTTAATATACGCTAGTGAAAGTTGGCCCCTTAGAGCTGATGATTTGAGACGCTTACAGGCATTCAATCATCGTTGTTTGAGAAGTATAGCACATCTTGGTTACCAACAAGGAATAACTAACGTTGACATCCGTTGACGTATTTTTAGATCTGACAATTAGTCTCCATCAACTTCGTTGGCTCAGTCACGTTTTGCGTATGCCCTCATTTTGATTGCCCAGTAAAGCTGTTTTTTATCCATCTTAATAAACAAGGTGGGCAGATTTTGTATAGGACACACTCGTCTGCCAGGATGAAAAACAAATCTGGTTCCAGCGCGGAAGAGGTTGTAAAGATAATGTTTTAAAGATTTGGAACAGTGACCGGTAATTCACTGTCCACCATTAGCCATCTTTCTAGACTTCAATGGTGCGTTTGACTCGATAGATCGCAATGTATAATTCGATATTCCGTCGCAAGGTGTTATGTCCACAAAATTTGTAAACATTATACGCGCTCTCTACAAAAAAAGATCTGAGGCATTAAGGTTTATAACGAATTAACATAAAACTTTACTACTAGCAGTGGTGTTTGGCAAGGCTGTCCAGTTTCCCTACATTTACTTTATTTTGTATTAAATGCTGTTTTGAACCATACTCTTGCATACAGTTAGGATGCAGGTGTCGAGTTTTACTCCGACGGTGGATTAGTCGATCTTGACTATGCCGACGTTAATGTATTATTATTCGACAACCAAGATTCTGCTCAGGTCACCATACGTATATTACCAGTTTTTCGCCTTTGGATATTAAATTTGTGCACTCATAATGTAAGGTACTTTTACAGGATCACCAACCACTCACACAAACTCTGCGGATGCAAAGTCCAGATTGGGACGTAGTTGACAGATTTGTTAACCTTGGTAGCGATATAAATAAAGAAAAATATGAGTGACGAGATGAGTGGCAAGATGTTTGTAGAAATCGTGAAAACCAGAGTAACTTTCGCCATTTAAAGTAAAACGCAAGCATCTCACTTGATATTAAAGGTCGTGTGTACAACGCACATGTACGTGCAGTTTTATTAAAAGCAAGTGCGATGTAGCCCCGTAGAGTTAATGTTTTCAAACACTTATACTGATTTACCCTTAGCCATAGAAATTGTGGCTTGACGACCGGCAGGCTCAAGCTGGTCAACCGGGGATTGGTAGCATGAACCTTGCCGAGCCATAAAAGGACACATCCATCATCCCGTTTCATGTGAAGCCTCGAGTTTGGTCTAACTGCACTGTAACTTTTTGTTAAATGTGTAGTGACGGAAGGAGAGCAAGCGTTTCAGACGTGAAGGGCAAGTTACGGCTGTCGAAGGCAGCTTTGGCCACAGGCACCTGGGCAGATAGTTCTCATCAGCCTTGGTTGACAGAATATCTAGGAGAAGGAAAACTCCGAATACAAACCATAACTAGGAATGGGCGACCTAGTGTTTTTTACAGTCCACTTACAACCATGACAAGCACACCTTACAATAATTACATACTGCATCGGCCGTCACGCTGTATAAAAGGGTCGCCTTATATGCTGAGCCGCGCAGGGTGGATAAGCCAAAACGGGCTATTGCAGGCAACTATATCTACGATTCTGCCTCCTTTCCTTCCACTTCCTCTTCTCAATCTGACAATAACACTCTTTTAGATACTATAAATATGGTTGGTTTAGATCATAACACTGAGCCCAATACCAGGTTGCGAAATATCGAAAATGGTTCTACTAGACGACCATTCATTAAACCTAGGTTAGGTTTTAACGTAGACGCATTTAATTTGCGAACATTAAAACAACTTGAACAGCAAGAATCTCTTGCTCGTACGTTGGATAAATTAGAAATCGACATATGTTGCGTATTTGAAACCAGAATACAACGTGCATTACATAACTGTTTGCACCATCCCTATCTACGCGGTATTGGCTTCGAACATCTGGTTCCACAGAGTTCTCTCAAGCCGGTAAATGGGGCGTTGGTATTGCCCTTAGCGCGCGAGTTCACGCTTGCTTAATTGAATGGATCCCTTTAAATAGCAGATTGTGTGCGGCACGTTTAAATACATCTACTAAAATCGAAGCAAAAAACCGTTATAATCGTTGTATCTGCATATGCTCCTACCGATTGCAGCACAAAAGAAAGCAAGGACGCTTTTTACTCCGAATTAAGCTCCTTACTAAGTAAAGCACGAAGTTCGGATATAGTCCTGGTTATGGGTGACATGAATGCTTAAGTTGGGCACTTAAGTAACACAGAATTTCATTTAGGTGGAAGATACATTCTAAGCTCGACTCGCAACGATAATGGTGAACGGCTTTTGGATAGCTGCGCTGAACATAGACTATATTTAAGTAGTACAAACTTCAGACGTAGTGTTAGACGTTGTGCTACATGGCGTCCTCCAGCACCCGGACAACGGTGGACTCAAATAGATCATGTAGCAATTAGTTATAGATAGCGTGGTTGCATCCAGGATTGTCGTTCTTTTTGGAACACTTATGTCGACTCGGACCATGCACTTAGTGTTTTAGATTTGCATTAAAATTTTCCGGGAAAATAATTAAAAATAAACCCCAAATTGATGTTGGCAAACTTGAACAACCGTCCTTCCGACAAAATTATGAAAATATTCTCAAGGCTAATCTAACTGGTCTGGATGGCGAAAATCCGAATATACTTTGGTCCAAGATAAGTTCCACTATGCACAATGCAGGTACTACTGTATGTGGCATTGCAGGCCCCCGTAGAAATAATCACTGGCTCTCTGTAAAATCTATGGAGATACTCGAAATAAGGCGCCAAATTCCACCTGGCTCGACTCATAATAATACCCGTCGCAATATAAGACGCCAAATTAAGCGCAGTCTAAAAGTCGATCTCGAAAACTTTTGGACCAGAAAGGCTGAAGAAATGGAAGTAGCTTTCGCGTCAGGTAATAGTCACTGTTTGTTCCAACTTATCCGCGCAACAGGTCCGAGAAAATTAAAAGTTAGTGAAACTATAAATGATAGTGACAACGATTTAATAACCGATAAAATAAGTCGTCTTGACAGGTGGGCTGAACACTTTAGAGATCAATTTTCTTGGCCACCCGCGTCAGTTCCGATTCCCGAAAGCATGTCTGCATCAACAGTGTGGACTGTTAGTCCCGAAGAACCATCCGAGTTAGAAGTACGCGATGCAATCCTCTCTTAAGCGCCGCAAAGCCGCCGGACCCGATGATCTGCTTCCGGGATTGTTTAAGGATAGTGGCGATATAATTTCAGGAGCGTTGACCAAACTTTTTCATACTATATGGAATGAGGAAACCATACCACTTGACTGGAATGAGTCGACCATCATTCCCATCTTCAAAAAAGGCAATCGTAATTCGTGCGATAACCATCGTGGTATAAGGTTGACTCCGGTCGTATCAAGGTTATTTGCTTCGATTATCCTACGTCGTCTTAGCGCTTCACGTGAATCACAAACAAGAGAAGAACAGGCCGGATTCCGCGCAGGACGAGGTTGTATAGATAATATTTTTACGTTAAGGCAAGTTCTCGAACAGAGACATTTATATCACCGTCCCACAATAGCTGTCTTTCTAGACTTCAAGGGTGCATTTGATTCGGTGGATCGCAATGTTTTATTCCATATTTTGTCGAAAAGCGGTGTGCCCACAAAATTTGTTAATATTATACGAGCTCTCTACACAAATACTTCTGGTCGCGTTAAGGTCTACAACGAATTAACGCATAACTTTACAACCAGCAGTGGTGTTCGTCAAGGTTGTCCACTTTCCCCATTTTTGTTTAATTTTGTAATCGATGCTATTATGAACAACACTCTCCCACACATTCAGGATGCTGGAGTTGAAGTTCTCCCGGGCGATAAACTAGTCGATCTTGACTATGCGGACGATATCGTACTATTATTCGACAATCAGGATGCTGCCCAGGCCACCTTGAATAGATTAACAGACGTTGTTCCGTCTTTCGGTATGAAATTCGCACCACTCTAAATGTAAGATACTGTTACAGGATCACCCACCACTCACTCCAACGTTGCGACTGCAGAATGAAGATCTTGACATAGTCGACAGGTTTACATATCTTGGGAGCTCTATCAATAACGTAGGCAATATGTCCGACGAGGTGAGAATACGGATCGCGAAAGCTAGAGTAGCTTTCTCGAACCTTCGTCATTTATGGAGAAACGCGAATATTTCACTTTGCCTTAAAGGTCGTGTTTACAATGCATCTGTACGCGCAGTCTTACTATACGCTAGTGAAACTTGGCCTCTTAGAGTTGATGATCTGAGGCGCTTACAGGCATTCGATCATCGTTGTATGAAAAGTATAGCACATGTTGGTCACAAACAAGGAATAACTAACGTTGACATCCGTTGACGTATTTTTAGATCTGACAGTAATTGCTCGTCGTTAGAAAAACAAATTAGTCTCCATCAACTTTGTTGGCTCGGCCACGTTTTGCGTATGCCCTCATTTTGATTGCCCAGTAAAACTCTGGCTTTTCATCCATCGTAAGAAACAAGGTGGGCGGATTCTGTATAGGACCCACTCGTCTGTCAGGATGAATAACAAATCTGGTTCCATTGCGGACGAGATTATAAAGATAATGTTTTAAAAATCTACATTGGAGTATAGATCCAATTAATTTCCTCGTATGGATTCAAAGCTTGTCCGCAACTCGGCAAATATGAATTATAATTTCAGAATAACCCACGCGTTTCCTTTACTAAAACGTGGTAGTGAACAATTGTATGTTCGCAAAAATTGACTGTTAATTTTTTAGTTATTTCTAATGACTTTTTTAAATTTTGGCTAAAGTAATTATTTCTTTTTTGCTAATTGATCATAAAAATCCACAATCAATAGACGTTTTTTTATGCATAGCATTTAGCCGGTTGAACGTTTGTGTGTCTTGATTTATACTACAGATTTCTTTATTTATCTGCCAACTTCTACCAATTTTCTTTTCAGAATGTTTGAAGTTCCTACAGATAAGTTTTATGCAATGACTGGTATATTATTCTGCTTAGTCGTGCATAATAGGCATGCATATATTCATCGTTTCGTTAATATATGCAAAAGGAAAAGTATTGTTAGATCACGAAAAATTTGTTGTCTCATTTTCTCATCAAGTATCCAAAAAGAAACAAATTTATTTATTTTCGAAAAGTAAAATAAGAAGAAAATTAAAAGGTGAGAATGAGTAATTTGGAAGCGTCAAATTATTAATATAAATCACTTAAAATTCAGGTACAATTCGTGTAAATGCATGTTCTGCTTGTATAAACCTGTCTATAATTATTAATTTTCATAATCATCTCATTGACAGCAATGCATAGTCGCTAGTAACTGATGTTTCACTACCATATAGCAATGAGAAAAAAGAAAGTAATGATAATGACAAAAATAATAATTTAAGCAAAACAATATTGAGAGTAATTTATAAGGGAGTGTATCTAGCAATTATGAGTAAAGCTTCTTTTATAGCACCCAGAAATTAGACAATGTAGACCTCTGCACAAAACTATTATTGTTAAGTAAGCTTTAAGTCAAGGCGACATCAACAAAACAGCTTCATTGTGGTATTCACTGGATAACTAAACCTCGTGTCTAACACTACCAAACTAAGAAAGTAAGGTTACGAAGTTTGTTCCACTAGAAATCCGCAAGAATATCACCATTGTGCTTGATTGGCTGCCATATCACGCAGGATTTCAAACGAAGAAATTTTATGCGCATGTAGACCTCATTCTGGTATACGAGCGAGCTCCATACTACCCAATTTGAACGTAGTTGGCTTTAGCTGTTTCTCCCATATCAAAATCTGTCAGTCTTGATTCTAAAACCAACCTGGCGCCGGGTAGGAGAATAATGCTCTACTGGGCAATCGAACATATGACATTCGCAAAACATGATCAAGCCAACGTAGTTGTCCGAGCCTTATTTGTTTATCTAATGAGGAGCACTTGTAGACCGATCTACATCGCACTTGCTTTTAATAAAACTGCACGTACAGATGCGTTTTACACACGACCTTTAATATCAAGTTAGATGCATGCCACTCATCTCGTCACTCATATTTTTTATTTATTTATATCGCTACCAAGATTAACAAATCTGTCAACTACGTCCCAATCTGGACTTTGCATCCGCAGAGTTGGTGTGAGTGGTTGGTGATCCTGTAAAAGTACCTTACATTATGAGTGCGCAAATTTAATATCCAAAGGCGAAAAACTGGTAATATACGTATGGTGACCTGAGCAGAATCTTGGTTGTCGAATAATAATACATTAACGTCGGCATAGTCAAGATCGACTAATCCACCGTCGGAGTAAACCTGGACACCTGCATCCTAACCGTATGG
Source organism: Eudiplozoon nipponicum (assembly GCA_029291075.1). Lineage (NCBI taxonomy): Eukaryota > Metazoa > Platyhelminthes > Monogenea > Mazocraeidea > Diplozoidae > Eudiplozoon > Eudiplozoon nipponicum. The sequence continues at coordinate 119,504 of JAQBSW010000681.1, forward strand.
AAGAGTATGGTTCAAAACAGCACTTAATACAAAATAAAGTAAATGTAGGGAAAGTGGACAGCCTTGACAAACACCACTGCCAGTTTTATGTTAATTCCTTATAAATCTTAATGCAATCATATCTTTTTTTGTAGAAAGCGCGTATAATGTTAACAAATTTTGTGGGCATACCACCTTGTGACGGAATATCGAATAAGACATTGCGATCTATCGAGTCAAATGCACCCTTGAAGTCTAGAAAGATGGCTAATGTTGGACAGTGACACCTGACAACAATTAAACCTAACGGCTCCACCGAGAAAATAAGCTGTCTCTAAACGAGTAATAAACACGAAATTTGAGCAGAGATAATGCGAGTACAATACATGAACGACAAACTAACATATTTAGCTCAAGTCCTAAATGACACGCCAGACCGCAGCCTCGCTTGTGAAGCCTTCCATTCCCATCTAGCATAAACACATCAGGCTGTGGACATATAATCGAGGACGTGTATTCTTCAGTGTTGCAGTAATGAAAAATCAATTTGCAGTCCTCGTCGGCAGAAAGAGCACAGGCTACTTGACTATGAGACAGGCTGTCAGGCGCCAAATTTACGTAGTTGAGTGCCTCTTCAGCACTTAGTGAATGTAGAAAGTTCAACTTTTCCATCAGCTGCAAAAACGCCGGGACCTCACGGAAGGCTAAAAATTGTGGTATGTAAGGGATTCTAAGCCTAACCAGGCAACAAAAACTGCCTAGAAGCTGTAAAATAAACGTTCAAAATGATATATAATCTAATAAAAATCGGTTAAATGTTTATTTTACGACACAAACATTTTTTAACCAAATTTCTCACACAGCATGTTAACCGGATAGAAAATAAGCATATTCAGGCAGACAAACAACCTCGCCTACCGCGAATCTGCATAATTCACCAATATATCCTGCTAATGTGAAAATATCTTTTTCCCATTTAGCCGGAGTGAGAGAACGTCACAATTAACAGCTAAAAGTTATTAAAATATTTGTAAGTACGCATGCTTTGAATTTTGATTTTGGTAAACAGCATGGTCAATCATTGGAGAAATGTTTGTCCGCTGCCCTATGGGTTTAGTCCTCATTTAGTACTCATTTACCAGAGAATGTATTAATCGTCCATTCTTCTCCAAATAACGCTTTGCACAATTACTGTGTTTTACCACATAAAAACCATTTTACTTTTATTTTAAAGACTGTTGATTCGTCAAAACTTAGTTTATTTCGGTGTTTTTCTCGATAAGATGTATATAAGGCTAATGTCTTCGCGAGAGCTTCTTCAGTTGTCGCGACAATTGGCAAAATATTCAATATCAATAACAATATTTGTTCCATGATAACACTCACTACTACGATTATTGGAAACCAATTTTACAGTAAAAATAACGTCAACTAAATGTGAAATAGTTTTATATGCGCTTTCAGACAATATATTAATTTCTTATTGGGAACTCATCAAGTACTGGCCAGAATTTGCCGCGGACAGGATACGAACCTGGGCACGTCTGCTTCGGAATCTGGTGCTTATAATAATTGTTATCACCACCCGCGCAACCAATGTTCGTTTAATCATATAAAATGTTCATTTCAATACCACCTCCCCATGTAATGTGGTGGCTGTTCAGTAATGACAGATTGGGCATGGTTAGTTGGAACTTTGGGTCTAAATGGATGCCATATGAGCTCCACCTAAAAGGAAAAATTGACTAACCAAGTTACATTAGTTAGTATATAACTGAAAATTATGTGTAGTGTAGTGTGCGGCAGGATAGCTCAGTGGTTAGAGCACCAGATTCCGAAGCAGACGTGCCCAGGTTCGTATCCTGTCCGCGGCAAATTCTGGCCAGTACTTGATGAGTTCCCAATAAGGACAGAAACCGGTCTACTGGATGAATTGCCTTTTCTACACTATACAATTCTTAGTTTATACTGACGTATGTAAGTAATTAATGGGTCAGGTGTTTATATCAAGACCGCAACCTTGATTATAATAATTGTTATCACCACCCGCGCAACCAATGTTCGTTTAATTATATAAATGTTCATTTCAATACCACTTCCCCATGTAATGTGGTGTCTGTTCAGTAATGACAGATTGGGCATGGTTAGTTGGAACTTTGGGTCTAAATGGATGCCATATGAGCTCCACCTAAAGGAAAATTGACTAACCAAGTTACATTAGTTAGTATATAACTGAAAATTGTGTGTAGTGTAGTGTGCGGCAGGATAGCTCAGTGGTTAGAGCACCAGATTCCGAAGCAGACGTGCCCAGGTTCGTATCCTGTCCGCGGCAAATTCTGGCCAGTACTTGATGAGTTCCCAATAAGGACGAAACCGGTCTACTGGATGAATTGCCTTTTCTACACTATACAATTCTTAGTTTATACTGACGTATGTAAGTAATTAATGGGTCAGGTGTTTATATCAAGACCGCAACCTTGATTATAATAATTGTTATCACCACCCGCGCAACCAATGTTCGTTTAATTATATAAATGTTCATTTCAATACCACTTCCCCATGTAATGTGGTGTCTGTTCAGTAATGACAGATTGGGCATGGTTAGTTGGAACTTTGGGTCTAAATGGATGCCATATGAGCTCCACCTAAAAGGAAAAATTGACTAACCAAGTTACATTAGTTAGTATATAACTGAAAATTATGTGTAGTGTAGTGTGCGGCAGGATAGCTCAGTGGTTAGAGCACCAGATTCCGAAGCAGACGTGCCCAGGTTCGTATCCTGTCCGCGGCAAATTCTGGCCAGTACTTGATGAGTTCCCAATAAGGACGAAACCGGTCTACTGGATGAATTGCCTTTTCTACACTATACAATTCTTAGTTTATACTGACGTATGTAAGTAATTAATGGGTCAGGTGTTTATATCAAGACCGCAACCTTGATTATAATAATTGTTATCACCACCCGCGCAACCAATGTTCGTTTAAATATATTAATTTATTTTGTCTTGGTTACATAGCGATTAAGAATTCTTCCATCCAGCCGTGTAAATCATGAAAAAAACTTGATTGGTGTTGTTCGACGACTGGGTAAATACAATGGGATTGGTGTTTAATTCAAGCTCGCAAGCTTTGTTTAAAGAAGTGTTACCACCATCCACGCAATCATGAATTATTTAATTAAGAAAATTGTGTTTATGCTTTTCCTCGTTTGATAATATTTAACGTTATCAAACTGGCGAGTAAAGTTCTGGTGCATTCCTCAACTTTTTCATCGTAATCAGGTACTAATCGAGTGATTCCTGATCTGTAAGTTTTTTGGCAATGTTGGTTTCTGTATAAGTCTTATGCAATCATACACTTTTACTTGATAGTACAATTCAGATTATGAAATTCTCCTAAAAGAGCCCTGCTTCCATTCTCTATAATATTCTATTTTTCTTAAGATTCAATTTTGGCCATTATAACAAGTCTGTCTCCTACTGACATCGAGTTCAGTATTGACATAAAAGAGAACGTTGCTATAAGTTATTGTGAAAAATTTAGGCATTTGACAAAATCGTTAATAGCAGCATACAGAAGATTACTTCGTCTACGAGCTACTTTCTTCTGCATGCATACCAGATTAAATATTAAAATCGAAGCACATGAAAATATAAGCATACAGAGTATACATACTTTCTTGTCGATCAATCTGACAACTGACAAACAGGCGAATCCAATATTCGGATCCTCAATATACGAAATATCCAACCCGCCAACTAGAAGAGTACCGTCTGTAATTTTTTCTGCCAGCCACTCTGGATTTTTATATAAAATTCGTCTTTTCAATTCATTTTGCTCTCTAAAAGAATACCAAAAAATCTAGTCAATAAATACACTCCCAAATGACATACTAAATTTAATAAATATGAAACAAAGTGATAGTCTTTCAATAAGTTTTAACACTACACATTATGTAATAAAAATGTTTCAAACAAAGTAAATTCTTAAATAAAAAATTCGAATCTACGCACGAAAACGGAGATATCTTTTGCACATCGGGTTCCAAAAGAGCCTATGCCAATACATCAGAGCTAATTAGGCCTAGCAATTAATTCCTTTCTGCCAAAAGATAATCGCAGTCTCTCGCTCATACAAGTATATATTGGCTAGTGAGAATACAATGCGGAGTGATCAAATTGCCGATATCGCAAATAATAATTTAAGGCCACAACATGGCTAATCGATATTTTCGGCGATTACAATCATACAACGAAATAACTACGGTAGCCTGGCAACTACAATGTTACTCGTCCTTACGTAATCCGACGTTTGATTTGTATCACGATATTTTTAATTGTTAGCCAAGATGGCCTTTGTTGCAAAGTCCAATTTATTATTATTGTTAGATTCTAATCAAGTGGAGCACAAAACAACATTATTTGAGTATTGATACTTAGAGGCCAGCAACATATTTTATCTACAAATTATTACTTTTGTATATCATTTTAAAAATAAAATACCTATCTTTTAAATTAGGGCCTCATCGACGCCATGTACGGATCTGCCTGAGTGTGTTACCACACTTTGACATATTCTACACTGGAGTTTGATAAGCTAGATTTATCATCAATGTTTATTAGGCTGTCTTGAGACCACTCCAGTCACTAATTATGCCATCAGATTTAGGATAAACACTCATTACAATCACGGTCGTATAATTAAGCTATATAATATGAAACTTGGACATGCAAGCTTCAATAAACGAGTTTAGTTGAGAAAAAGATTTAACATGGAAATCAGACGAATAAAATTACTTTCTCCTAGTCTTCCCAAAATAATAGAGAAAAGAAATAAACTGTGGTATTTTAATGTATTACGAACTTGAAGAACAACGTTATAGAAGTTGTAAAGAAATTGAAGATGACAGCCAAACACAACCAGAAAAGGCTCACGCACGCCAGGACAAATTACTAAGCTGAAACCATGCACGAACTAACAAAAACAATGCAAAACGGGATTTAAGTATAGAATTTTCCAGAAATCACAATATTTTCTGTTACAAATAATATTCGTTTAAATCAGCAACGACAGTTCAAATTTCTAAACAAATAGTTAATTTCTTCCGAAGGAACCATTTCCTCCAGATACACCACCCGCTCACACAAATGTGTCTAATAACATACGTAATCCCCATGCTTTTGCGGACGACGCATCCTTGTTCATTCTGATTCCTTAAAGTTGGTATCAGTGAAGTCGACAATGCGTCTCGTCCATGCTTCTTGCCTGAGGCTGTTGCATATGTTTGGATTTGCGTATCAGACGTGGCCACGAAATATCGGTTCTTCAACTACATGTGTTGTGGTCTCGTCATCGATCCAAATAAACTGCGAAATGCAACAATTCAAATATGCTTAAACTATTTCCTTCAATGAAGCCATTTTGCCAGTCATACATTTGACTTTGTGCGGTCCCTTGTAAAATGAAATCAAATAATTCTTCTTACTTTAGTTAGCTATATACACATGCGATGTCGATTTCAAATCGGTAGACATCACTTTGTTTTGATCTTTTTAATCTTTGTCGGTCCTAAGCGACATATATTGCCTACAAGTGCACCAGCGACCCAATCTATAGAGATAGAAGTCAAATAAAGATAGCTTAGAGTTTCAATTATAAAATCTCCAGACAGTCTTAATGGTTCTCAATAAACCAATTCATTCATAGAGGTTCTTATTTGTGTTCTATACATATTGCGCAAACTAGAGTAAGAACTTGTATTAAGCACATACCATTGGTACAACTCAACGCAAATTTCACTTCACGATGGAACCTCTATATTATACAATTTGCTCCTGGCGCGAACGCACCAGCATACAGTAAAGCTTTCCCTAAGGTATTCAAGGATTTAATGAAAAGCTGTGATTGTTAATGCGACTATTGGCGACCCTTAGCGACACACCATATCGCACCACCAAATTATGTAGGAATGTGAACAAGATTAGAACTGACATAATCATTAAAATCACCACCTCAAATTGACGAGTGAATCGGTCAACCATTGCGAGTAAATACATTGTGAATTTGGACAAGCTCAAACCAATCGGCTGGTATTCCGATATTCCAGATACTGGCTCCTATGTGTCGCCAAGCCTAGCATATTTGGCACATGGCGCAGGCTTTTATCCAAGCCCATAAGTTTTTCGACAAATTCGGCTATATATATATACATATATATATATATATATATATATATATATATATATATATATATATATATGGAACCGGCTTATCCTCTAAAGGAGTCAGCCCGCAGTAAAGTAAAGTAAAGTAATGATATATATATATATATATATATATATATATATATATATATATATATATATATATATATATAAATGACCTTGACTCGTAAATCAAATGCCATGTACTGTTTTTGTTAGCTTTGGAAGTTTCACACAGCATCCACGTCCCACTCACAAGCTTTCGAGCATAGGCTGGCTTCTTTGCCAAAATCAGCGTGAAGAGATTCAATATTATCTTCCACAACATGCTGGACCAAAATATCTGGCAAATTTACTCAACGATTTAGCAGCCTTTGAGATATCAGTTCGATATCAGCCTCACTCGATATGTTTGGCTCGCCTGCTATGTTTTCTTTTCTAGCAATATGACATAGTAAACTCGAACTCTTCGAATTGGGATATCTGTAAATTTACAGAACGAGCAATATTGCTTCGCGTTTTTACAGGGAATACTTCAGTGACTTATGGTCTGTTAAAATATTGAAGGCATGACCGACCAAGAAGTGCTCGAAATGTTGCACTATATAATATACCGCAAGGAGATTTTTTCCCAAAAGGATTGTATCTTTTTTTGTGGTCTTGGAGCACTTGGGTGTAAGATCCTATCAACCTAACTATGTCATTATCTCTGCTGTAACACTGCCCGAAGTGCAAAATCTGAGGCACCTTTAGCTACACCAAAAGGCTTATCTCATCTGTAGGTGATAAATTAGTGACCTCACTTAGCATTTCCTTATTTCTTCGGAATTTCATTGGGTCCTCCTGACTCAGAGTGACAGTGCTCTTCTCTCGAATGAGATGGCTTGTCAACGATCCTAAAATTCCGGCTGGACCTGGCACGAATTGATGATAATAGCTGATCATCCCAGGAACTTGCATAGTTGGCGTACATTTCGGGGCTCCGTTACGTATTTGATCGCTTGGAATTTGTTATCCGTAGGATTCACGCTTTTTTATGAAGTTGTATTTCTAAGATATTTTACCGATGATCAAGCAATTTTTATTTTTGTTGGTTTGACCAACAATCCATATTATTCCCGTTTGATTAAAACCATAGATGATAAGCAAATCGTGGACAATTTACTTTCACCACATCTGAACAAAATATGCAAAAGAGAAATTCCAGCCCATTCACTTAGTCCAAAATAACTAATTTAATGCTGGTGAGCCCACAATGTTCACAAGACCTTCACTGAAGCAAAATATGACCATCTTGCCGGTAGTCCGGATGAATTTATTCGTTACTGAAGTCCTCGTCCTTGGCACATCGTAGAGCCTTTGCGAAGTAACCCCCAAACGACACCTAATAGTTGTAGTTTGCTGCGTTTCCTAGTAAGATATTTCCTTCTACCGGTTTAATACTGTCTCTCCATCATGGCCCACATAGCATTTCGTCCATCTTAATATTGTATTTTGCACTATCCTCATGACCCTTCAAGAAGCTGACGCGAGCAATTTCCCTTTCACTTAGCCTCTATGCTGACCCCAGGATTGCGATATCTATCACCACGCTTTCAGATTGGTGATTGATGCTCATAAATTTGCGCTGTAGACCACGAAAATCTTTGTATATGATAAGAAGAGTTTCTGTAATTGCTCAGGGCTGCTCTCACTGTGTGTAAATGAGGTTATTGTAGTTTGTACACGGCAACCAATCTTCGGAGTTTACTTGGCAATTTTATGTTCATGGTGTCAAAGACGTATAATGTAACTCGTAGTTTGGTTGGTAATTCAGTTTCAAAATTGAAATCACATTTTTCTGGTAGATATTTAGTCCAAAAGCCTTGGAGCTCAAACATTCAGTAAATTATGATAGAAGTTGACTTATCTTTTCCAGAATTAAAAGCTCGGACATCTGCGCCATCCTTCCAGACTTGTATGTTCTTCGGAGGTCAGCCATTAATAGCTCAAAGGCTTTAGTATGAGTATTTCGCCATTACATTGTCCCTCAAAACGATCATATTAGACTTAAAATCCTCTGGCAAAACAATTCATGAGACAACAAACTAATCTATTGATTAACCAATACGGTAAAATCTAAATCGAAAAGCCGAGTGGTGAGGGGACACCACTTGTACCAAATTCCCAAGAAACTCCATGAAATGTCACAAATACCGTTCATGCTACGGCGTCCCCGGCAAGCGACGCGCTCTGTATCAGCGCGAAAACACCTATTTATTTCGGGTGTTGGAATGTTCGATGTTCCGAAATGGCTGCCAACCGCTCGGCATGGAGAGGTATAATCCGGGATTTCTATGGAGCCGGCTTATCCTCCAAAAGGAGTCAGCCGCAATAAAGTAAAGTAAAAGTAAGTAAAATCTAAATAGCATTTGGGCAAATCCGACCTACATCAATTTTTATTCATACAATGTCAGACTGACAAAAAATGAACTGGCGCGATCACCATATTTAGTAAAGGCTCTTCTCTATTTTCCTAATGAGAAACACAAAGATGCCGTTTGTAACAGTCTGAGTGTGGTTGCACACATTTTATCTAAAAAAAGACATTGACTTAAGTTTGTCAAAGTAGCCCTCTCATCAAAATTTATTAGGCTAAGACCTACAACTCCTCCAGTAAGGCCTGTTTTGTCCTGAGAACTAAACTACACGAATTTAATTTAGAATGATAAAAAACCTCGTGTTATCAAAATGTCCTATATTTGCAAATTCAGTTTTTCACTACTATCAGATGCTAAAAAATGTGAGCACGAAAAACATCTTAAATTGATGCGCCAGCCATACCATCAGTCTATTATGCTGTCCTGTGACCATTTATTTCAGATCCTTTTACATCACATTTCGGATTAACACTCATAGCAACACCAGTCAACTTAATTAGCTATATGACACTTGGATTCGAACGCTTTAACCAGCGTTGAGGTCAACCAGTTTGATCTAGGAAATTTAACATGGAAAACGCATTAAAGTACCTTTTCTTGGTCTTCCAAATACGTTTCAAATAATAAAAAACGCATGGTATTATAATTAACTGTGAGAGCGAAGATCAGTCACGGAAGTTGTACATCAAGTTAGGATGGCAACCGAAAACAACCATTAAATTCTCACGTCCGTCAAGAAAAGAAGCAAAAACTGAGGCCGAACACGACCAGTAAAAATGCACAAAAGGATCTGAAGAAGTAATTCTTTGGAAATTGTGAAATATATTCCATTAACAGTAATATTCGTTCAAGTCAGCAACGGTCTTCTAGATTTTTAAACTAAGTGTTATCAGTTGAAAGTAATATGTTCACAAACTAAATACGAATTAAACAAACGTAATAAAGCTTGATCCCGACTCTATCAATCGTTCGACGTCTAAAAACCGCTCTTTAGATACAGTGATAATCGATTCTGTCATACACTGGCCTATACACTGCATCTTAATTCAGTCATATCAAAATTTTTTCAAATGGGCGCGTTTAATATGCATCAAGACAGAAACCTATCCTGAGACTTACTTTATCCAAATCATACGTCCTGCTCCTCTTATTCTATGTCAGTTAATTTTACAGTCCCATTACACTGAATTTCATTTTGACTCTATATCAGAAAGCCTATCGGTTCCTTAAACACGTTTTCCTCTTGATCAGGACAATCGAGTGCGCCTCATCCATGCAAGACTTCTACACTTATTGCTCAGTCGTCCCATAAGAATCATCTCCTTTGTACGCCCTACCTCCGGCGAATATCTCTCACCCTTAACATTCATTTATCGTGCAGAATTTTAAGTCCTTGATTCAATAAAATCAAAACCAGAGTATTATTACTGGTCTATCCTTTTTCCAAGGCTGTAAACGTTTTCAAAGTATCACTCACAGAGAGAAGAAAACTATCACACAATGAGTTTAATAATGTTAAACTATAAATCTTGTATAAATTACTCAGAGGTAACAATGAGTATAAGCGTAACCTGTTGCTTTCGCACACGTAATATACTAGTCTATATTTGAGATATCCCTGGCAATTAAAATGACCCTGCACTTCGCGCCCTTTAGTCACAATATCCTCTTTGTTAATACTTTCACATTTTAACGGCGCTACTTTTTATGCAGTTTCTTTAACAAATATTTACTACAATGCGTCTATTCCAACGGAGCCTCAACAGAATATTTTGCCATAAGCCATGTTGAGCTTATTTATCGCTTTTTACCACAAGAAAATGTCTATTCAATTCGGTGCATTGCAGAAATAAGGCTTGGTAGATACGACTTAAATCTTTCAACCATTCAGGAAATGGTATCCAGATTTCAGTCATACTTTGTTCTATTCTATGTTTCTCAACATGCCCCTGTCCCATTATTATCATTATTGACAAACAATAACTACTCACTCTCAAACTCACCAATACATAATCCTATTTTTATTTTGACTCTAGATCGTTCTTTTAGTCAACGAAGGCACTGATGTTTTATATTTACTATGTAAAGGAAGATATTTCCTCCGACAAAATTAAAGTAACAATTATTGATAACTTTAAACCAATGTGGCTGATTCAAACGAATATTATTAAAAAAGGAAATATTCGTTTAATTTCTAGAACATTCTTTGTTTAAATACTTTGAAGAATGTATACTCTTGAATTGTGAGTAATTGGAGTTCCGATGTTCGTAACTGTTCTGGCGTGACTTTCTACATCAAGTTGTATTTCGCATTTTATTTCTTAGTTTCGGTTTTACAAACCTTGATCTTCACAACATAACTCTGCAACTAATTTGTGTTTTGAATCTTGCATATTGGAAACGTTCAGGAACAAGTAATCTAATAATTCTTTTTTTCCGTCTAATCTTTTTCAAGGTTATTGACTTGCGTGTATTGTTACGTAAGAAGTACACAGTCCTTTGCCTATTACTAAATTAATCATATATATATATATAAGTTCGATCAACATAGAGGCTAAATTTAAGTTCAAGGGCGCTGATAATTTAGCTTAAGATATTGTAGGCATGAACTTAGTAGATTTGGAAGAGAAAACCAACTTATTAGACTCATATAGGTGTATTAAGAATGAATCCGATTTGGCGTCTATGGGTTCTCTAGAGCTAATACGGTTGCAGCCTCTACAACTGATCAAAACTTTTATATATTTCATCGATGTGTTCTTCTTATTAAAGTATAACGAAACACTTGATCAGACAGAGCAAAAAGAAATGCCAATTTCCAATTAAATATTGATTTTAAGTGTAACGCACACTTGTAGAGGAAGCTATTTCCTCTGACATAAAAGTTTTACTTTTGTCAGGACACTGTTTACACGTTGTGTTACTATGCAAACGTAATACATAGCAATAGCATTTATATAAACAAGGTTTAATTATTTTAGTAAACAAATAACAATGTTAACAATGTAAGAATTGTTTATTAGTGAGTTTTGAGTTGTCTGTTCTGTGTGCTGGACGCAAAATGATCTCTGTTAACTTTTTAACATTTTTTGGTCTTATCTATTACTATTTTGATTTTATCAATAAATTTGTGTTACAACGAGATCAGGTTATATTATTGCGTAATGATTTGCTGTGATTAACATGGAGGTGTTCCAAATTATATGATCACACCGCATATATGGATTGTCCGGTCCTGGCATCTCAGAGGCTCTCTTCTGGTAGTGACCAAAGGGCCTCTACACACTGAGGCGGAATGTACATACTAAATAATAACTTTACTTACCTTCAACTGACATATGGCCTCTGTTGTAAAATAAATGTTTTATTGTTATTATACATTTACCCTTAGTTTATAGGCATAAGATAAAGCTAATTTAAAAAAAATAGTAGTATTACACATTTTTAAATAGTATTTGCCAAGAATAATAGTTATAATTTAGCTTATTATAACTTATAATTTGGATGATATTCAAATTTTAGCTTACTGAATAAATCTATATCTAAGCAATTCGAATTCGTTATCTGACATCGTTTTCGTTTGTTATTAAATATTCTATTAAAAATTAAATAAAGTATAAACTAGCGACGAATAGTGTCCGAGTTTTATTATAGAGTGAGTAATAATTTGCAATTTACGTATGATAATGATTCAGTTAAACAATTAACTAGATAAATTGTGTTCTGTTAATATGTAAAGATATAACGCTAAAAACAGATGACACTACGCGCTTATACTAATCTGTCAGTTAAAGCAAATAAAACATTTGGCCTTGAAGAAGCCTCTGATTAATAATAAATCTCTATAGAGGGCTGTAGAGGATGTTGAATCCTCCGCCTTTTATAAAATGACCTTGAATGATAAATTTAAACCACCATAGCTGATTGTAACAACTTTATTTAAAAAGAATTTTTTCTTTTATTTTCCAGAACATTCTTTGTTTAAAGACTTGATTTTAAATTGTGCGCTATTTTCAGTTTTTGAGTATCGTGCTTCCGAGCTGGTTGTAGATTTTCGTTTGCTGCATTTTTAACATTTCTCTCCATAATAAACGATTACAACATTGCACAATAAACATCTTTCGACACTTGCCTTGTGTTCTGATATAATAAAACACTGAGGAGGAGTCTTGGAACAGGTAATTTATTTATTATTGTGGGTCACGTACACATCAAAGCAGATTATTGCTGAAGATATAGCTTTCCAACTTTCACCTTCAAAGCGCCACAGAAGTAAGTGTCCAATTTAAGTATCATAATTCTTGATCATGAATGCCGATATTAGAATTAGAAGATGTATTTCATTTAGGGCAGGACCTAATGGATTTAAATCTTATTGACACAGATAACAATATGAGCAAAACAGACTCTACTGTGAATGTTAGGACTTCTAGCGAACTGGCATCTAGAGGGGCTTACTAACACCAATAGGTTAGGGGCCTCAACAAAATTTGGCGACCGCGCCAGTCCAAGTATATTTAGTCTACCACAGTATAAGTCAGAGAAACATGCAAGTTGGGTAGGAGATGCCCAAATGATATTTGAGGCTTATTGTATTGTGAACCCTATGGAGAAATTTGTTGCAGCATGGATGAGAATTTCCGAAATGCTTTGGAAAATTTCAGAGACAGAACTGTGAAGGAAAAGCCGTACAACGCATTTGAGTTATTAATGGCAGAAATTCAACAGAGATATCAGCCTGGAAGAACAGCGCAAATGTGCGAATTATTACGCTTAGAAAAAATGGGACGTCAGTTACCGTCCGAATTTTATGAACGCCTTTGCACAAACTTCCAGGTTGAATATATCTAATGATGTAGTCAACTCCATTTTCACAGCTGAGTTACCAGTTAGGCTCAGAACAACAATGGAAGTGTTTGACACAATGAATATAGATTGGCCAACAAAACTCAGAGGGGTTAGACGGCGTGTATAAACAGCAAGAACCACAAGTACATGCTGTAATGGCAGATTCTGTAACGATGCAGCCAGTCAGGGCAGATACCGAAAACCACCTGACCACACAAGAAAGTTTGCGTTTCTTATGTAGGGAAGTTGCTAGCTTGCGTAGTGATGTCGCACAACTTCAGAGTCAGGTCCGGTATATTAGACGCCGAAGGAGTCACTCGCGTCAACGCTTCGAAGGGCCACGCGGATGGGGTAAGGCACAGGGCGAATATGGACGCAATACGAAGTGCCAAGATGAAAATTATAATTACCCGCGATTGGGTGGACCCAAATGGAAAGGAAACACAAAACCGGTTGAGAGAAATCCGTCACCGGGAAAAGGAAAACCCCACTAGTAGGAGCCGTAGGGGGGTTCCATTGCAAAGGCTCCCAGATATGCCTTTAAAAGGCATACTCAAAGCAAAAAGGAGCGACTAGTATAAAATAGCACCCAGATAAAAGGCAAGAGAGTCCGATTCTCCGGCAGGGGATCTTGAAAACATTGCCGGGTGTCCAGCAACAAGTTCATTATTAAGGATGAATTATCTGGTTAGAATTTCTCATAGACACGGGTGCGGGTAAGCATAGTTAGGTCAGACGTGGTGGAAGCAGATTGCCCATTTGATTATCAGCTATGGGCCGCGAATGGTAGTCCAATTGAAGTAAAAGGGATGAAAGAAATGTCTGTAAAAATTAGGCCAGAAATCTTCGTTCCTATGGAATTTTCTAGTAGCCGATGTCAAGGACCATATCATTGGCATGGATTTCTTGACACCATTTCAAGCTGGCATTAGACCCCAAGGCTAGGACTATCACAGAAGGCGTAGGGACATCAATAAATAATGAGTCTAACGTGTCGGCAGTTAGAACAGTCCTCTTACCTCGTCCAACAGTCGCACATGACTTTGCTGATATAATCGAGAAGCACCTAGCAGTGTTTCAACCTTTTAGTGCCAAAAAGATAGGTTTGAAAATAGAAGTAGAACACCAGATAGAATTGGTAGCTCCGTTACCTTGTTCACCAAAGGCTCAACCATTGGCACAACACAAGCAACAAGTAGCTGTGTCAGAATTTCATCAATTGCGCGAAGAGGGGATTTGTAGAAGGTCAAATTCCAATTTTGCTTCCCCAATAGTGGTAGTTCCCAAACCTGAACCGGGTCAATGGAGGGTTTGTGGGAATTATCGTCTATTAAACTCAGTGACAAAGGGTGATTCTTATCCTCTCCCTAACCAGAGTACTTTGCTCCGAGATATAATGGGATATGAGGTTTATTCAACTTTAGATCTCCAGAAAGCGTACTATCAAGTACCAATGGAAGAAAGTTCGATACCACTCACCGCAGTCAGATTTCCAGGAGGGGGATCGCATGAATTTCTTCGAATGCCTTTTGGTTTGAAAAACGCCAGTCAGACATTCCAGCGTTTGGCTGAAGAAATCCTTCAGAATTGTCCATTTGCGAGAGTATATATAGATGACATAATAATTTTTAGTCGTTCACGAGACGAACATCGCACGCATTTGGAAACGGTTTTGACCAGGCTGGAACAATATGGATTAGTGGTCAAACCTAATAAGAGTAATATTGGTTGCTCTTCAGTTAAATACCTTGGTCATATACTTTCCAAAGACGGAATTAAGCCTTTGGAAGATAAGGTCCAAGCCATTAAGGACGTAACTGAACCCAGAACAGTACGCCAGTTGCGAAGGTTCTTGGGCATGATCAGCTATTATCGTCGATTCATTCCAGGTCTAGCCGGAATTCTTGGATCGTTAACAAGCCATCTCACTCTTGAAAAGAGCACGATCAAGAAGTCTTGGCCTATTATCTTGAGTCAAGAAGACCGAGAAAATTTCCAAAAGGCCAAGGATATGTTAAGTGACGTAACCACATTAGCACCTGTAGATTGGAAAAGACCTTTCGAACTAATCACTGATGCCTCAGATGTTGCATTAGGGGCAGTGCTACAGCAAAAAGATCGGGACGTAGTAAAACCGATTGAGTTTTATAGCCGTAAGCTTACTGATCGAGAAAAACGTTATGATACGTTTGGCAAAGAGCTTCTATCCGTGTATGCCGCAGTGTTACACTTCGAGCATTACTTAGATGGTCACAAGTTTAAGTTATTGACCGATCATAAGCCATTGATCAGCATACTTGGTAAAACAGCTAGGCTTAATTACTCTCGTAGAGTAAATTCCCAAATAACACGGTTAGCAGAGTTCGATTTCACTGTGTCTCATATTGCTGGTAAAGAGAATGTGGTAGCAGATGCACTAAGCCGACCGAATGAAGCTGATGTCGATACGATATTTCAAGGTCCTTTGAAAAGTTTAGAAGAATCAATGCATGATTTCGTTAGTCAAATCGAAGAAGCGCAAGGACTGGATCCCTTTACATTGGTGTTGTCCAAAAGACCAGGATATGTGCGTAAGCTCATAAGTGGCAAGTGGTTGTTATGCGAAACATCTAGAAGTCAACCACGACCATATGTGCCATTGGAGTTACGGGCCAAGATTATCCAAGTATTACATAACATGGGTCATCCATCCATTAAAGCCACCATACGATTAATCAACGACAGATACGTATGGCCACATATGTCTAAAGATATACGGGTATGGGTAAGAGCCTGTGCCAAGTGTCAAACGTGTAAGGTGTGGAGACATACCAGAACCGAGATAAAGAACATTGGAATACCAAATGGACGGTTCAGACACGTACACATAGACATTGTTGAGATGCCTGAAGTAAACGGAAACAAATACTTGCTGACTATGGTAGATAGATTTAGTCGTCAATTTGAAGTGGCGATTTTAAAAGACATGACAGCACAAGAAGTTTTGTTCGCGTTTCTACATAATTGGATATCGCGTTATGGTGTTCCGGAAAAGGTCACTAGTGATCGTGGTAGTCAATTTATGTCAGAGCTTTTCGTAAGATCTCTCAACGTCATGGGAATCACTATAATTCATACTAGCGCGTATAACCCACGAGCAAATGGGATGGTAGAAAGGCTACATCGTGAACTGAAAGCTGCATTAAGGTGTACTAGTGGAACAAGCTGGATACACGATCTTCCTATAGTACTACTCGCCATGCGCAACAGATATAGGGCACAATTAGGAACTTCCATTGCAGAATTAGTTTATGGAGAACCATTAAGGTTGCCTGGAGATCTTCTAATTGAAACTCCAAGTAGTCTTGATTGGGCTTCTAGTTATGTAGATTGGTTTGTAGGAGCACTTAGAGACAAGATGTGTCGTTTGGCCCCAACCAAAACTAGAAAACCTAAAACTAAATGCTATGTGTCCTCTGATTTAAAATCGGCATCGCATGTTTATATTACTAATGAGAATAGGAAGAACTGCCTAACACCATTTTACAAAGGACCATACAAGGTCAAGAGGATGACTGATAAGAATGTCATCATAGAAATAAATGGCATTGAGGATTGTGTTACGTTGGATCGCTGTATTCCCCAGTTTATCTGGATTGACGGTGTGACCGAATTAAAAGATGCGTTGAATGACCGTTCCATGGGCGAATCTGAGGTGTGCAATCCCATCTTGCAGACACATAATGAAATGCAGCAATTGGAAAAACCGTTGTCTAACATATCAAAATCTTATTCTACTGAATCACAGCATGAAAATTATTTGTCGACACCAGATGATATTGAAGAACCAGCGAATGTTATATCGAACGAGATGACGACGTCAGGGGCGCCAGTATGCACAAAACGATCTAGAAGAATACTACGTCAGCCGAAGAACGATGATTACATCTACTATTAGTCGTTCCTCTCTTTTTTTTGAGAAGGTGGTGTGTGTAGAGGATGTTGAATCCTCCGCCTTATATAAAATGACCTTGAATGATAAATTTAAACCACCATAGCTGATTGTAACAACTTTATTTAAAAAGAATTTTTTCTTTTTATTTTCCAGAACATTCTTTGTTTAAAGACTTGATTTTTAAAATTGTGCGCTATTTTCAGTTTTTGAGTATCGTGCTTCCGGGCTGGTTGTAGATTTTCGTTTGCTGCATTTTAACATTTCTCTCCATAATAAACGATTACAACATTATTCAATAAACATCTTTCAACACTTGCCTTGTGTTCTGATATAATATAACACTGAGGAGGAGCCTTGGAACAGGTAATTTATTTATTATTGTGGGTCACGTACACATCAAAGCAGATTATTGCTGAAGATATAGCTTTCCAACTCTCACCTTCCTAAAGCCTTAAGTAAGTGTCAATTTAAATATCATAATTCTTGATCATGAATGCCGATATTAAATTAGAAGATGTATTTCATTTAGGGCAGGACCTAATGGATTTAAATCTTATTGACACAGATAACAATGTAGGCATTTCAGAATCTACTGTGAATATTAGGACATCTAGCGAACTGGCATCTATGGGGCTTACAAACACCAATAGGTTAGGGGCCTCTACAGGGGCCAATTTTATTTAAAATTGTCTTTGCTCATTTTGAAACTAAGATCCCTAACGGTCGAGTTTGCAAATTCGCTGATGATTTAAAAATAATCTTTCCAATTGATCCAAAAAATGTCGAATTCTCCAAAAATAATGTGACACTAGATTTGTATGATTTAAGTAGATACTTGTTAACACTAGGGCTGAGAATAAACAGTAAAAAGACGAGAGCTTTAAAAAAGGGTAACAGAACTGATTTCAATTATGTTTATTTTCATGATGCTGAGATTAATGATGTTTTTGAGATTAAACTTATGCAAGAAATTAAGGATTTAGGCATAACTATTCATTGTACGGCTTCTGCTGAGAGACATATTGAAAGGATAGTAGACAGTGCCAAGAACAGATGGGCACTAATAAATAGAAATATTTTATCGAGTGAAATAAAATATAAAATGTTTATAATATGGATTAGACCGATATTAGAATATGCTGCCGCTACTTGGAATCCTTTAACAAAGGGTTTGTCTAATAAGATAGAAGCTGTACAAAGAAAAGTTGTGAAACAAATAAGTCCTATCTCCTGCACTATATATGCCACTAGATTACAGTTTGTATCACTGCATCCTTTATGGTTTCGGAGGATGTGCTATTGCATAAAAGTTTTCCATTTGAACCAGTGGACTGGTGCCTATATGAATCCAATAAGAAAGAGTCATGAAGTTGGAACTAGATCTGGTCATTTTGCAATATCTCCACCATTGGTGGGGAATGTTGCGAGCAAGCTATTCTCTTTTTCAAAAATTTTCAAAATTTACAATCAATTGCCAAAGAGGCTTAGAGAAACGCCTCCATCTAAAATGTCTCTTAAATTTTTATCTACCGAACTAGAAAAAGTGTTCAATCCTGCTGATTTTTTTAAATTTTGATTATGATAATACTTTCTCGTAGTTAAATAAAAGACAGGATTAATTGTTTTTCAGCAGCATAACTTCTAGAGATTCTATCTTCAAGTTTTGCACTATTAAAACTGAAACGTTATGCATTACATATCATGTTAATCAACAATACATACAATCAATTATTAGTCATGGTTCCCTTTTTTGCATAATGTTACACTCGAATAATACATTAAATTTTTCTATTTTTGATGATGAATCTATCACTCTTTATAACCGAACTTTCTGATGCTGATAAATTGTACAGTACAACTAATTGCACATATTTATGTGATGTGATATGTTTTTATATTGTACATTTTCTATTTTTATTATTTGATGGAACATGTAAGGTTTGAATCCAAATAAAGATTTTCTATTCTATTCTATTCAAGTCAACCCACCAATGGTGGGAATGTTGCGAGCAAGCTACTCTCTTTTTCAAAAATTTACAAAATTTACAATCAATTGCCAAAGGGGCTTAGAGAAACGCCTCCATCTAAATTGTCCCTTAAATCTTTATCTACCGAACTATATAAAGTGTTCAATCCTGCTGATGTTTTTAATTTTGATTATGATAATACTTTCTCATGGTTAAATAAAAGACAGGATTAATTGTGTTTCAGCAACATAATTTCTCGAGATTCTATCTTCAAATTTTGTATTATTAAAACTGAAATGTTATGCATTATATCATCTTGTTAATCAACAATGCATACAATCAATTATTAGTCATGGTTACCTTTTTTCTTACAAACTGTTATACTCGAATTATACCTTAAATTTTTCTAATTTTGATGAAGAATCTATCACTCTTTACAGCTGAACTTTCTGATGCTGATAAATTTTACAGTACAACTAATTGCACATATATATGTGATGTGATATCTTTTTATATTGTAAATTTTCTAATTTTATTATTTGATGGAACATGTGTGGTTTGAATACAAATAAAGATATTCTTTTCTATTCTATTCTATTCTACTTGCACATTATTGGTTAACGACAAGTTTCACTTTTTCTCATTGGTGCAGCGTAAATTGAATTGAATTTAATTTACGTGATATGTCGGCAATTCCTTTTTGTCGTTACATTACTTTCCTCTCTGAAATAAAGGAAAAAAATTCCTCTCGGCGAAGCTAGATAAGAAATGCATGACAGAGTTCGAATCAAGTTAAGCAAAAAATAATGTAAAATAAATGCTGGGCTTATGTATACTTGTCGGTTGCTTCAACAATGATATGATGCCAAGTAACCCCTAGGAATTGCTTCACAAATTGTTAACTAGAGGCCGGTCATACTACGTGAGGCAAAATAGAGCAGTGTAAGATATGGGAGCCGCAGCGTGCGGATTTCGACATAAATCGCCACTGAAGTTGCCAGGTTTAAGTTAAAATCTAGGCAGGCTGGATCGTCGTCAATGTGTTTGTATACGACCAATGGAGCTAGAGTGTGTGCTCGACGTTGTGGTCATGGTATTTGTAGAGTGATCTCTGTGCAATTGATGAAGTTGAGATATGCATTGAAAGGGGCCTATACCATGATATGAAGCTTTTAACTACTTAGTGTTGCTACGCAAAAGCGTTAACTCCAAGAAGCTGGTCATACCAAAATAGGCAGTGTGAGGTCAGGTGTGAGATATACATTATAATGTTAAAATATAAACATAACAATCAAAGGTAACTGCATAAAATAATGTACTTCAACATTGTCTCAGAGATGGCGTAAGACCAAAGAACTGTTCAAAAACGCTGCACAAATGTTAGCTAAGAACAGCTGGTTATGCCAGGTGAGATGAATGCGAAAAATAACGTAAAGTTAAAAATTTTGATACATAGAATAACGAAAAGTTAATGTTAAAAAAATATCAATTACGCGTTATGCAAAGCAGGCTATTGAGATTGTGGGCAGATGGAGCCTGAGATGTGTGTAGGAGGTTGACTGCTCTCAGAATCAGGCGGTTCGATAAACGGTTTCAACCTGTCTATACTTACTAATTTCGGTGTCGCGCCTTGCATAATTATGAAGTATTTGGATTTTCTGACCAAAATCTGGTAAGGACCGCGATACTTTGGTTGTAGTGGTGCTAGATCAGTGTCGTTGCGACCGAGTACTCTCTTGCAGCTGTGGAGCTGCGGTTGAACGAAGACTAGACGAGGCGTATGTCTCGGCTGTTGGTCAGACATGTTACCGAAATAAAGTCGAAGGCGGGTAGCTTCGTCTAGTGGGTCATCCTGTGCGGGTAGTAGACGTGGGAGCTGATTAGGCAGGCGTAGATCCATGCCATACAAGAGTTGTGACTCAGACGTTTTAATGGATTCACGAGTACAGGAACACATGGCAAGCAGAATTAAAGGTAGTGCATCGACCCAGTTGCCATTAATGGACGGGGATGCTAAAGCAGCTTTGAGTTCCCTAGGCATTCTCTCTATCATACCGTTAGCTTAGTGATAGTAGACAGCCGTCTGGCATAAGGTGAATCCCATGTACCGCAAGGTTGTTTTGAAGCGATCAGATGAGAAGCAAGTGCCTCTGCCAGTGATGATCTCATTGGGAACACCATAATTGGATATCCATGCAGAGATAAAACCGTTAGTTACTTCGTCTACAGAAATGGAGTCAAAGGGGTAATGCCGCAGGCCACCGTATAAATCTATCAATCATAGTTTGAAGGTAGCTGAAATCTTGAACCTTTGTCTGATGAACTATGTCGATGTGCACGATGGCTAGGCGAGAAAAAATTCGGAAATATTGCAACTTAGAACGACAGTGCCGTGTGATCTGGTTTTCCTGGCAAATGGCACACTTGGAGACCCATCGTTTAGCGTTCTGCCTACGTCTGTGACCGCAGAAACGATCGGCGAGAAGTCGGACAGTCGCTTGAATGAATTGAAAACTATTCTCTGAAGGCTGGTCGACAGAACTGGCTTGTTGGGCTGCGTACCCGTAAAGTTAACAATTGGTAAGCCTTCCCAGAGACGGCATATGAACTTGGTTGGGTGACGGGCACTTGATCTTTGAATGTGAATGTAACTTCGTCGTTCCGTTTGCTGGAGGGTTGGCGTTAGTACAGGTTTACTGAATTTCACGGAGTTGACAGTGAATGGCGACGGCGAAGGTGGCTGTAGCAAGACGTCTGGCCTAAGAAGGGCATCTGCAATGAAGTTCTGTTTGCCCATGACGTGAAAGATGTCAAATTGCCATTCGCTAAGACGTGAAAGCTGTCTTTCTACTCTGGCAGGGTACTTGGCGATAGATGAAGTTGCGTTTCAAAGTGTGCTAACTAATGTGAAAACAACAAATCTGCTACTGCCAATGATGCTGATTAAATGGCGCACTGCGTCGTGGATAGCGAGAAAGTGTCGTACCTCGTTTCTACTGGTTGGAGAGTACGCAAGTAGAAACTGATAGGCTTCCGAACTCCGTCGATCTCTTGTTCCAAAGTGGCTCCAATAGCGAATTCAGAAGCATCTGTCGTGAGTAGAAATGGTTTTTGAAAATGTGGATGTGTTAGCATTGTGGCATTTGCTAACGAGTTGATGGTGAGTCGAAGTAATTCCTCGTCTTCGGATGACCAAGCAATGACGGAATTCTTGCTAAGTCCATTTCGATTCGACAGGTGCCTGCACAAAGGATAAAGTTGCTTTGAAAGACCCGGAAGGAACTTGCAATAATAGTTTATTACTCCAAGAAATTATTGCAACTCGCTAAATGTCCTCGGTGACTTGATATTCTTGATTGAATGCGCCTTTGACGGCAAAGGTTGAATACCTTGTGGCGTGATACGATGCCCTAAGAAGTCCACTGGTTTAGTTGCAATCTGCTTCTTATCACAGTTGATCTTGAGTCCGTGTTTGGAAAAGTGTGAGAGGACATTTCGTAGATGCTTCGCATGAGATTTGAAATCTGGACTGATTACCATAATGTCATCGAGATATGACATATAATAAGCAGAGTCGTCACGAAGTATGTCGTCCATGAATCATTTAAATGTCTGTGTAGCACACTTAAGTCCAAAAGGCATGTAAAGATATTCAAAAAGGCCAAATGGAATGTTTGACTGCAGTTTTTTTCGATATCCTCTGGTGCTACCGAGATGTGATGGTAGGCTTGTTTAAGGTCAATCACTGAGAAGAAATTGCTGCCGTTGAGTTTTTCAAGTAAGGTGTAAATATTTGGAATATGATATGTATCAGATTTTGTCACTGAATTTAGCTTACGGTAATCTTCGCAGGCTCTGTACGATCCGTTTCCTTTGAAGAATAAGTGCAGTGGTGACGCCCATGAACTTTTCGATGGTCTGATGATTTCCTCTTCCAAAAGCCTTGAGAGTTCCTCTTGGGCAGCTTTCAGTTTAGCAGGGGCCAGTGGCCGCTTCTTAAGTGCAATAGACTGCCATTCTGTGACGATATGGTGCATCGTGTTGGAGACTCGTAGGTCTGACTTGTTAAGATCGAAAAGCGATTTGTATTTTTGAAGAGCTGCTGATTTCTCTGCTGAATGATGCACTGGGATTGGCTGAATGACTTGTAACTCCAAACGCTCCGAGGCAAGTGTCCAAAATCTTTGCTCAAGGCCGGTGGAGGGGTCGATGATCTTTTGATTGGCAAGATCAACAATGAGCCGAAATTTCAGAAGGAAATCAAGGCCTATTATATTATGTGAGACCTTGGCAATGATGAAGTTGTGGGAAAATTCACGTCGTAGACCTATGTTGAGTGTGCGGTACTGGCAGCCATAAGTTGGTATGGTCTCGCCTGTACCTGTTGCGAGAAGTACGCCTAGCAACATCTCGGCCGTTAAATCACCCTTGAGAACTGAGACTGCTGCACCTGTGTCTACGATGAATTCTTCACCAGTTTTGAAATCAAGATGGTGCAGAAGCGCGTTGGGCTGTTTGGCCGGGTCATGCAAACAAGTAGGCTGGTGATTGCGACCAGCGTTGTCCGTTTGGCTCTCTATGTGAAAAATTCGGCGTGGACGAAAAGAGTCGACAGGGATGTCGGTTTGTAATTGGCACTCATTCAGAAATTCTTCGGAACAACAAAGAAAGACTTGGCACGAATAAAAAACTTCTGGTGGTTATAGCACAAGTCCTTTGGGACATATTTGTTAAAGGATTGCGGGGTTCTCGATCACCGCCTACCGTTATAATTAGGTTTAGGAATAAATTTTCCGTCAAGAATTCACTTAATTTAGCTCGGATTTCGTTATGGCCAATCCTTCTAGAACTTTAGCCATGTTCGTCACTGTCCTCTCTAAAGAGGAGAGTCTATCATCAATTTGGGTTCCCAAACCCTATATTCTAACTCACGTCTCTTAGATAAGCATCTATAGAGAGAGTGTTGGGAAGCTCTCTAGCAAATAGTTTTAATGCTTTTGGAAGATTGTTAATAAAAACAACCTTAGCCTCATGGTCAGAAATAGTGGTTTTATACAAACGTTTCCGTAATTCCTCAAAATTTCGATGGGGCCAAGGTTTGGCATGTCTAACTGCGCATATTTATTTATTATCTGCTCAGTTTCTGTGGGTCCAAGTAAGGATTCTACTTCGTTTTGTAGGCCTAAAATGGGATTATGTAGCTTACTAATGACCTCAAGCTTAGGATAAAACCGTCGCTGCAATTCAGAAGGTAGTGTAGCAAAAACCTTCGACAGCTTTTGATGGCTGTCATAATCAGGAACATCAATATCTAAAATTGGACCTGACATTCTATCAATCTTACGAGATCTTAAAAGCATAAATTTATAAGCAAGATGAAAATGTATAAATATACTTTAACGAAACGCTTACCCACAAACAGCTTCCACAGTTGAGTCTTCCGCAGTTGAATGAATGCAGATAACAGATGAATTAGTTCCTTCACAAAACACGTCACAGTGTTGAGGCCCCTAACCTATTGGTGTCTGTAAGCCCCATAGATGCCAGTTCGCCAGGATCAAATTTTGTTGAGGCCCCTAACCTATTGGTGTCTGTAAGCCCCATAGATGCCAGTTCGCTAGATGTCCTCATATTCACAGTAGAGTCTGATATGCCTACATTGTTATCTGTGTCAATTAGATTTAAATCCGTTAGGTCCTGCACTAAATGAAATACATCTTCTAATTTAATATCGGTATTCATGATCAAGAATTATTATACTCAAATTGACACTTACTATGGCGTTAGAAGCAGAGAGTTGGAAAGCTATATCTTCAGCAATAACCTGCTTTGATGTGTACGTGACCCACAATAATAAATAAAATTGGCCTGTTCCAAGGCTCCTCCTCAGTGTTATATTATATCAGAACACAAGGCAAGGTTTGAAAGATGTTTATTGAATAATGTTGTAATCGTTTATTATGTGAAAGAAATGTTAAAATGCAGCAAACGAAAATCTTCAACCAGCCCGGAAGCGAGATACTCAAAAAAATTGAAAAATAGCGCACAATTTTAAAAAAAATCAAGTCTTTAAACAAAGAATGTTCTGGGAAAATCAAAAAAGAAAAAAACTTCTTTTTAAATAATAAAGTTGTTACAATCAGCTATGGTGGTTTAAATTTATCATTCAAGGTCATTTTATATAAAGCGGAGGATTCAACATCCTCTACAACAGTAACTAATTCCAAAAATTGAAATTTTCCGCAATTGAGCCTGTCGAGTACGTACGATGCAGTTTTGTACGCAGGACAGTTGAACAGAGCATAAACGCAAAAAATTTACCAGAAATCCACGAATTTAGAGAGAACACACATACCCAACAAAATTCCCAGAAGACCACGACTTTAGAGAGAACATATACACCCAACAAAATTCCCAGACGACCACGACTTTAGAAAGGACATGTATAACCAGCAAAATTCCCAGAAGACAACGACCAGAGTAAAGAAGACGTAAACGCAAATGTTAATATATTTTTTTCCAAATATATTAAAAAGAAAGTCAATTTTATTTATACAAAAAAAACAGTACAGTACTCAATATCCTGGCGCGGTCGCCAATTTCGTAAACGCCCCAGCTTCAAGCAAATGCCGTACGACGTTACAAACTCGGTTAAAGTGCCATAGACAGAGATTTTGTACTGACAGGGGGCCCTTAACAGGGCCGGTCGTGCGTTCTCCGGGAAATGCCGAGAAAGATCCTTCAGTGTGAAGATGTTCTAGAGCCTTGGGTTGACTCGGGCTGTGGTTCATTCTGTTGCTGCGTTGTAATCTCGATGTGGAAACTTCTGTAACGACACAAATCAATCGCCGACATATTGCGTAAATTAAATTCAAATTTATTTACTGTTGCACCAATGAGAAAAAAGCAAAATTGCTGTTTAACCACTGCTTTTAACCAATAGTGTGCAAGTACACATATTGCATGCTATTTAAGCACGAGTAATTTACCATGCGCAAGTCAGTTGGTCGTATCTCGCGTTCTGCTTTCTGTAAGCCATTACGACATGTGCGTGCTGTTTGTCGGCTGTCAATACCTACGCTGGATATTGATTTGTTTCACTCAACAATTGGCAACATTCGTGACTCACCGTGTTGCACTTCTAGTGCCAGCAAGTATCGAGCCAATTAATGCAGAACTTCAACAAGTTGTCCATACATGATAACAACAGCAGGAACCACAACCAGAGTCCACCCAAGTGAACAGAACATCAACTCATATACATATACATATATATATATATATATATATATATATATATATATATATATATATACATATACATATACGCATATACGCACATGTATAGCTTACGCAAACGCCGCCAAGGCCCCTCTTAAGGGCCCCCATATCAGTAACTAATCTCTATTCATAGCAGCTTTAACCAGAGTTTGTAACGTCGTACGGCATTTACTTGAAGCCGGGCGTTTAAACTTCTGTTGAAGTTCTGCATTTATTGGCTCGTCTCGCTGGTTGTACAGCAACATGATAGATGTCACTGACGTTGCCAATTGTTGGTGAAGACAATCCAATAACCAGCTTAAGTGATGAAAGCCAACAGCACGCACACGTAACGCAAGGCAGAAGGCAAAGGCGACAACTGAACTGCATGGTAAAATTGCCGTGCTTAAATAGCTTCATGCAATAGTGTGAAACTGACACAAATCAATCGCCGACATATTGCGTAAAATTAAATTCAAATTTTTTTACGTTGCACCATTGAGAAAAAAGAAAATTGCCGTTTAACCACGTTTAACCACTGTTTAACCAATAGTATGCAAGTACACATATTGCATGCTATTTAAGCACGGTAATTTCACCATGCAAGTCAGTTGTGGCATTTTGCCTTCTACCTGCTTCACGCGTGTGCGTTCTGCCGGCAGTCAATACGTGTGCGCTATGTCAGCTGTCAATACCTACGCTGGTGATTTGATAGTTTCACCAACAACTAACTACATCCGTGACTCATCTCGTCGGGATACCGGAGAGACGAGCCAATTGAGTGCAAGATCTGCAGGACACCATCCACAACGCGATCACAGCTCAACCACGGGAGCGACATCTCAACCATAGAGTCCCACTCAAGGCTCTAGGACTATCTTCAACTCTTGAAATGACTTCAAGAGAATCGTGCATACTACCATGGGGCTTCTCCTTAAGGGCCCCCATATCAGTAACTAATCTCTATTCAGAGCACCTTGAACCGAGTTTGTAACGTCGTACGTCATTTACTTGAAGCCGGGGCGTTTACAAATTGGCGACCTGCGCTCAGTGATATTGATTATTGTTCTGATTTTTTTGGTATAAATAAATCTGACTTCCTTTTTCATCTATTTGGGATAAAAACTCGATTAAAATTTGCGTTTTATCTACCGTGATCGTGGCCACCTGTGAATTTTTTTGGCATATATATATATACATATTTGTGGTTTGTGTTGGGGGGATATAATAATAATAGATTGCCATTTGTCTCTTTCTTTACCTCCTGAACGTGGATTTCTGGGAAATCTGTTGGGTATATATTCGTAGATTTGTGGGGATAATAATAACACATTTCGGCATCAAAGGGGCCAACGGGGCCTTTGTTCATCATTTCTACGTACAAACGGCACTCGTACGTACTCAACAACTCAACTCCGGATTTTTGGAAACAGTGCACTTTTTTGTTCTGCTCTTATTCAACTGTGGGAGCTGTTTGTGGGTAAGCGTTTCGTTAAAGTATATTTATATATTTTCATATTGCTTTTTATTTATGCTTTTAAGATCCCGTAAGTATTGTTAAAATGTCAGGTCCAATTTTAGATATTGATGTTCCTGTTTGGGATGGAGATAGTGAGCTATTCTTTATGCGCATAGACTCCGCTTTCTCCCTGTTTCCTGATTATGACAGTCATAAAAAACTGTCGAAGGTTTTTGCTAAACTACCTTCTGAATTGCAGCGACGGATTTATCCTAAGCTTGAGGCCATTAGGAAGCTACCTAATCCCATTTTGGGCCTACAAAACGAGGTAGAATCCTTGCTTGACCTAATGAAACTGTGAGCAGATAATAAACAAATATGCGCAGTTAGATATGCCAAATCTTGGGCCCCATAGAAATACTGAGGGAATTACGGAAACATTGCATAAAAACCAACATTTCTGACCATGAGGCTATGGTTGTTTTTATTAACAATCTTCCCTAAACATTAAAACTTCTTGCCAGACAGCTCCCCAACACTCTCTCTATAGATGACTTATCTGAGAGATGTGAGTTAGAATATAGGGGTTTTGGAACCCAAAGTGAATCCATCATCCCTTTCTCTTCACCCCCGCAAGATGATAGAATCTCCCTCCTTAGAGAGAATAGTGTGCGAACATGGCTGAAAGTTCGTAGAAGGGATTGGCCATTACCAAAAACTTTGGAGATAAATCATGTGAATGCTCGACCAAAATTCGTTTCCAAGTCAAATTATAATGGTAGGCGGCAATCGAGACTTCCGCAATCATTTAATAAATATGCCCCAAAGAACTGGTGTTATAACCACCAGAAGTTTTTTATGCTTGCCTATTTTGGTCTTTGTCGTTCCGAAGAATTTCCGAATGAGTGTCAATTTCACAGCTGGACGGAGAGGACAACAGACCGCAGGCACAAGGGTGCATCAGTATCGGGAAACGTCTGGCGCAGGGTAGCAGAAGACCGTACTTTCTGCACATCAACGGCATCAACGGCGCTACAGGGAAGAAGCCAACTACAATCCGACATCCCTGTCGACCTCTTTTCGTCCATCGCAGGTTTAATTTTTTCACGATAGAGAACCAAACAGACAATGCGCGGTCGCAATCACCAGCCTACTTGTTCGTATGTACTCGGCCAAACAGCCAAACGAACTTCTGCACCTTCTTTGATTTCAAAAAACTGGCGAAGCAGTGACATCGTAGACACAGGTGCGGCAGTCTCAGTTCTCAAAGGTGATTCAATGGCCGAGATGTCGCTAGGGCGTTCTTCTCGCAACAGCTACAGGCGAGCCCATACCAACTTATGGCTGCCGGTACCGCATCACTCAACATCATAGGTCTACGACGTAAATTTTCCCACAACTTCATCATTGCCAAGGTCTCACGATAATATAATAGGCTCCTTGATTTCCTTCTAAAATTTCGGCTCATTGTTGATCTTGCCAATCAAAAGATCATCGACCCTCCACTCGGACTTCAACAAAGCTTTGGACACTTGCATCCGAGCGTTTGGAGTTACAGGTCATTCCAGCCAACCCCAGTGCATCATTCAGCAGCAGAGATATCAGCAGCTCTTCGAAAATACAAATCAGCTTTTCGATCTTAATAACAAGTCAGAGCTACGAGTCTCCAACACGATGCATCATATCGATCACAGAAGGACAACCTTTTCGCACTCAAGATAGGATCCATCTGGCTTCTGCTAAGCTGAAAGCTGCCCAAGAAGAATTCTCAAGTGCTTTGCGTGAAAGTAGGGAATCATCAGACCCATCGGAAAGTTCATGGGGCGTCACCACTGCACTTAGTCTCAAAATCAAACGACTTCCGTACGAAGAGCTCGTGTGGAGACTACCGTACAGCTAAATTCAGTGACAAAATCTGATGCTATATCCTATTCCAAACATTCATCAAACTTTACGCTTCGAAAAACTCAACGGCAGCAATTTCTTCTCAGTGATTGACCTCAGACATGCTGTACCATCACATACTCGAAAGTAGCACCAGAGGATATTTCTGAGAAAATCATGCAGCTCACTTCACTCCATTTGGCCTTTCTTTGAATATCTTTACATGCCTTTTGACTCAAGTGTGCTACTCTAGTACATCTTTCAAAGATTCATATGACAACATACTTCGCGACGACTCGCTTATTGTATGTCATATGCTCGATGACATTTTTGGTATATTCAGTCCAGATCTAGAATCTCATGCGAAAACATCTACGAGGGATGTCACTCTCACAGCTTATC
Organism: Eudiplozoon nipponicum; assembly: GCA_029291075.1. Taxonomy (NCBI): domain Eukaryota; kingdom Metazoa; phylum Platyhelminthes; class Monogenea; order Mazocraeidea; family Diplozoidae; genus Eudiplozoon; species Eudiplozoon nipponicum. The sequence continues at coordinate 149,860 of JAQBSW010000681.1, forward strand.
CAACCATGCGGACTCAAGATTGCAACTGTAGACGAAGACGCATGAATGCAACTTCATCCGTCGACTTCTTAGGCATCGTATGCATCGGCCCAAGGTATTCGAAATCGTCGTTGCCGCTCAAAGACGAATTCAATCAAGAATATCAAGTCACACACAGGATCTTTGAGCGATTTGCAGAAAACTCCTGCGGAGTACTAAACTATTATCGCAAGTTCCTTCCAGGCCTCTTCAAAACAACTTTATCCTTTGTGCAGGCACCTGCGGAACTTGAAAAGGACTTAGCAAGTTATTCCATCATTGCTTGGTCATCCGAAGACGAGGATATTACTTCGATCTTGCCATCAACTCGTTAGGCAATGCCACAATGCTAACGCATCCAGATTTTGAAAAGCCACTTTACTCACGATAGATGTTTTCTCTCTCGAATCCGCTACTTGGAGCCACTTTTGGAACACAGAGATCGATGGAGTCTTCGAAGCCTTCTCAGTTTCTACTCAGCGTACTCTCCAACCAGTAGAAACGAAGTACGACACTTTCGGCAAAGTGAGAACTTCGTTACATCCACAGACGCAATGCGTCATTTTATCAGCACTCATTGAGCAGTAGCAGATTTGTTGTTTTTACAGATCATGGACCAATAGTTAGCGCACTTCGAAACGCAACTTCATCTATCGCCAAGTACTTTCTGCCATGAGTGGAAATGACAGCTTTCTCGTTTCAAGCTGACATGGCATTGATCGCTCTTCACGTCAAGGGCAAAACAGAACTTCATTGCAGATGCCCTGTCCAGGCCAGACGTCTCTCTACGACCACCTGTCACCCGTCACCATTCACTTTCGTCAACTCCGTGTGCACTCAGTGAACCTGCACTAACGACCAACTCTCCCTGCGAACTGAACAACTCGGTGACATTCACATTCAGAAGATCAATAGCCCGTCACCCAACCAAGTTCATAGTTGCCGTCTGTGGGAAGGCTTACCAAAGTGTGTACTTTGCACGGGTACGCAGCCCAACAAGCCGTTCTGCCGACCAGCCTTCAGAGAAAGGTTTCACTCAATTTCTCACCCAGGAAGCCAAGCGACTGTCCGACTTCTTACAGATCGTTTCTGGGGTCACAGACTTAGGCAGAATGTTAAACGATGGGTCTCAGAGTGTAGCAATTTGTCAGAAAAAACAAGATCACACCGCGACACACTCGTTCTAAGTTGCAACATTTTCGGTCTACTTCGCCTAGCCATCGTCCACATCGACATAGTATCATCTGACAAAGGTTCAAGGTTTCAGCTACCTCTGAACTGGCGGGATCGATAGATTTACACGGTGGCCTGCGGCATTACCTCTGGCACCATTTCTGCAGACGACTCAGTAACTGAACGGTTTTACTCCCGTAGCATGGATATCCACTATGGTGTTCCCCAAATGAGGTCATCACGGATCAGAGGCACTTGCTTCTTCATCTGATCGTTTCAAAACCCACCCTTGGCGGTACATGCGATGCATCTTACGCCAGACGACTGCCTTACCATACCCAAGCTAATGGGCATGCGCGAGAGAGATCCATGGTAGGAACTCAAAGCAGCTTTAGCATCCTGTCCATTAATGGCAACTGGGTCGATGCACTACCTTTAGTTCTGCTGGCCATGCGTGTTCTCGTACTCGAGAATCCAGTGAAAACGTCTGCGTCACAACTCTTGTAGTGGCATGGATCTACGCCTGCCTAGTCAGCTCCCACGTCTACTACCGGCACAAGATGACCCACAAAACGAAGCTCCCGCCTTCGACTTCATTTCGGGTAACATGTCCGAACAGCAGCCGAGACACACGCCACTTCGTCCAGTCCTTTCGTTCACCCACAGCTCCACAGCTGCAAGAGAGTGTACTCGTTCGCAACAATACTGTTGTTGCATCACTACAACCCAAGTATCGCGGTCCTTACCCGATTTTACTAAAACAGCCAAAATACTTCATCATTATGCAAAGGCGCTACACCGACATCAGTAAGCATAGACAGGTTAAAACCGTTGATCGAACCACCTTTGATCCTGAGAGTGTTCGAACCTTTCTACACACGTCTCAGGCTCCGTCTGCCCACAATCTCAACCTGCTTTGTATAACGCGTAATTAATTTTTTTTAAACATTAACATTTAACTATAACTAACTAGACTTTACGTTAATTTTTAGTATTGTCTCACGTGGCATAACCACCTGTTCTTATATGCTAACAATTGTGTAGCATTTTTGAACAGTTCTTTGGTATTAGTGCCATCCTGAGGCAATAGTTTTGTACATATTTTTATGCAATTTTCACTTTTGATTTTAATGTATATATTTTTACATTGTAATGTATTTCTCTGAACATAATGTAGCATTACACTGCCTATTTTGGTATGACCAGCTACTTAGAGCTAACGCTTTTGTGTAAAGCAACACTGAAAGTAGTGATCAGCTTCATATCATGGTACAGGCCACTTTCAATGCATATCTCAACTTTATCTATTTCACTAAAAGACCACTCTACAAATGTCATGACTACAACGTCGATGCACTCTAGCTCCTTTGGTCGCTACAAAACACATTGACAACGATCCAAACTGCTTAGGTTTTCAACTTAAACTCTGGCAAATTCTAGAGGCGATTTACCTCGAAATCTTCACGCTGCGATTCCAAATACTTACACTGCTCTATTTTTTGCCTCTACGTGCTATGACCGTCCACTAGAGCTAACAATTTTGGTGTGAGCAATCCCCTAGTGGTTACCTGGCATCATATCATTTAAGTTGAAGCAACCAACAAGCATATTTAAGCCCAGCACTTATGGTTCGATCATATTTTTGCTTAACTTGGTTCGAACTCTGTCAGTGCATTTCTTATCTGAGCCTCGCAGAGAGGAATCTTTTTTTTCTTTTCAGAGAGGAAAGTGTTGTAACGACACAAATCAATCAAGCCGACACATATTGCGTAAATTAAATTCAAATTTATTTACGTTGCACCAATGAGAAAAAAGAGCAAATTGCCGTTTAACCACGTCTAACCACGTTTAACCAATAGTATGCATGTACAGCATATTGCATGCTATTTAAGCACGGTAATTCTACATCATGCAAATCAGTTGTAGACATTTGCCTTCTACCCTGCTTCACGCGTGCGTTCTGTCGGCTGTCAATACGTGTGCTCTGTCGGCTGTCAATACCTACTCTATCCTGCTTGCGGGATACCGAGAGACGAGCCAACTGAGTGCAGGACCTGCAGGACACCATCCACAACGCGACTCACAGCTCAACCACGGGAGCAACAAATCAACCAGAGTCCACCTACAGCTCTAGGACATCTTCAACGCTGAAGACTACAAGAGAACGCATTACCCGGCCCTCTTAAGGGCCCCCATATCAGTAACTAATCTCTATTCAGAGCACCTTAACCGAGTTTGTAACGTCGTACGGCATTTACTTGAAGCCGGGGCATTTACAGTTGTTTATGAATATTTTTTACAGCTGTATCGCCTGCTCTGCGTTAAAGTCAATTCATGTATCTAGTTCAAATTTTCGTGAGGTAACATGAACACTTATAAATATTTGTTTTATGATGCTGTTAGATTTGATACCGATTTGCCTTTAATGAATTTGTAACAGAGTTTATTTTCTCCTAATACTCTTATTTTTTTATTATTCCACCGCTGCAGTGGTGGAAAAGGACTTTTATCGTCGCCCATTTATACTTAATTTCACAATTTTATAACTTAATTCATAGTTCTCTATTGAGTTATGTTAATAATAAGTTATTTTATATGACTGAACGGCCACCTAGTACCACACTCGAATAGACCAAAAACGAATCAAAAGTTGAATTGCGTAAGAGTATGCATACAATTGGTTAGAGATTGTAAAATCTTCATAATAGTGTTGAGACTGAAACATTATTTGTGTTTATGCGATGCAGCTGGCATAAGGATGTCTGTATGTGAAGAGTTTATATATAGAGAATGTGACTATTTAATCTTTGATTTTCCATTAAGATTTGGAAAACAAGTCATTTAATCAATATCACGATAATGAAGGACAGAAAAAGTTACCGTTTGATTCAAAACGTCTAGTAAATTTCAAAATATTTTGACATGCAGGTATAGTAGGGGAATATTTTTTTAGAATTGTAATTTCTTTATTTTAATTCAAGCCAAACATATTCTATCACAGAATGACCGTCGCACCATATAAATATGTACAGTAAAATGTATATAGATGTGATTTATTATCACAATATGAAGTTTTACTTTATATCTACTAAGATTGTTAATATCCAATGTTATATTATTTTTGGAGAAATTACCGTTCTTTGGAACAATTGGATATATCCTTTTTAGATAATCAACAAATTTCCAGACCTGACCTATCACCTTATTAAATTATTAAAATATTATCGGACCTAAAAGGGAATCTTGGGAAACTCCGGATGAGTTCTTACCAATCTGTTTTGGTTTTCATTAGCTTTAATATCAATACCCATGTTATATAAATAAAATTTTAATAGTCATAACATTCTCGGATTAGTATTTAATGCGCTAATCGCCGCCGTGAAATCTTCAGTTGAGTTTGAGATATCAATGAAGCCTATTAGCACATACATATTTTCCTCATCAAGAGTTATAATGTAACTTCTCGTGGACAATATTTGTGATGCTCGAGCGTCTTCTCGTAAATTCATTCTGACGTGTGTCAAAGTCTGATGGGTGAATGACGTCGATTTCTTTTTGTATTGATCTTTAATTTATCTCCAAGAATAATTGAATCATTAAGATTAATTTATAATCGTTTTCAGTAATAGGTCGGTAAACTTTAGGCATTTGCTGTGCCATGATTGTTAAAATACTAGATGGTATAATGCAGTGATTATTTATAAAATTTGAATGAAAAATTGTATTTGAACCGTTACCCGAAGACTGGACTTTTAACGCTAATTAAATTAACATTTTACGCGTTTGAATAGGTAAACAAGTAAATGGCAATTTATAAATTTATTTTCGCCTTTTTATATTTAAATATGGTTTCTAGTGTAAGAAAGTGTTATCAGTTATGTATGTTTCTTAGTATAAAGCCATCATTTTAATATTTTCATTTAAACTTAATGAATACTTTTCGACAAGAATGGGTCTCATGGATATTTCGAGGTTTTGGTGTATTCCTTTTTCATGAATGCCAGAGATCTATTTAATCGAGATTCCGAAAGAGCGAGGAATAAGTATTATTCTCTTTTATTGTTCATCGATGAGAGGATGAAATATTTAAATAGTGTTATCTTGAGAGCCGATTTAGACGTATTGAAGCAAATTAGGCGAATTAGTGTTATATTTTTTCCAATAGGAGATTAAAGTGGGTTGGAAAGCAATTGGTTTAGAGTATGGTATTCAGTTTTGGCATGTTTAATGTTCTCGATATCATTGATTGGGATTTTTAGAGGCGGAATTTGGCCGGCATCTTTACTTCGCTTTGTTAGTTTGGTCATATCATTTCTCTACTTTACTGTAATTGGGCTGGCTGGCACGGAGTGCTACGCTGGCTTCATGAGCGTTTCGATTCATCCATTTTTGGATATGCTATTTGTTACGAACTCAAAGCAGAAAACGGATGATGTTATACTCCATCATAGATAACCGTAAACGTTTTAGGATCCCAAGAAGTCGACGTCCTATTTGATTTTGAAGGGCGATGTTTTGAATTGATTTACAAAGACTGCCTATCTGTGCAGGGGGCTTGAAAAATAGTTGACTTTTAAAGTTATTCGTCCATTTGCGACGATGCTTAAATTTTGTCTTTGAATTCCATTTCGGATCGCAATCCCAATTAAGTTAGCTTGTTTATTTTCTGTCACCCATAAGCCATCCTTCGGAATATGATAGCAGTGACTATGGTCGTTGCAATACAAAACAAACTAATAACAACCGTGGAGGGTCGAGTCCCACTAGTAAGTTTAAATTATGGTAACTTCGCCATTATGCGACAGTGTAGATAAAATTGAATTGGTGTTTGTTTTAAGTCGTAAGGTTGATTTAACTCGCAAATTTAATGATTACTGTGTTGGATATCGGAACAGTTGGCAGAAGTGATTAGGCGCCAGAACAATGTTCTTCATCTTTTTTTAGTATGGAAATGTATTCGTGCAGATTTTTCTTAGCCTCTTTTTACTCAAGAGAGGCCATAGATGACAACGGGATAGCATGCGCTCAGGAGACGGTAATTCTTCTATTTCAACAAGAGTATTCTTATTAATTAGTAAGATCTAAGTATTTCTCCATGACCAGCCGCGACAACTGCAATAAAAGGCGCTTTAACGGGCTTTTGGAGGTGCTTGACAAGTTTCGCTTCAGAAATTTGAGGCGCATGTAGTGCGTTGGTAAAATTATCTCTGCAAATAGACTGAACCTAAGCATACAGCTAAAAATATTAACCTTAGTTTTGCTATGTTGGATTGGTGTTTTTTAATGCTCGCAAATAGTAAAAGGATGCCCACCTTCATTTCATGTATGGCTGGCTGCAAACTCCATGCTAAGCCTATGGGCTGGGTGTGATCCACTCCTCGTTTCCAATCAGATGCCTTTTGTTCAAGATCATTTATGGTAGTAGGCATAAAATCAGCGTTCACTTATTTTAGTCGGAAGACAAGCCGAGGTTCGCTCAAGTTTTATTTATGGCACTGTATGCTCCTGTATAGTTAGGCATTGATCCTGAAAATTTGTGGAGATATTCGAACTGGCGCCAAATATCTGTTTGCTCGTCTTATATTAATACTCATTGAGCCATAAAACGCCACCTTAAGAACAGTTTGAAAGTAGATCTGGAATCCGTTTTGAGAAGGAAGGTTGGCGATATGAAAGATTGTTCGTGGTATTATGTGAACTGTAAAAGAATAACATGTTGTCCATTTCTAGTGATAGTTTGTATTCGAAGATTTCCTTCTCCTAGATAGACTGCCAACCAGGGCTGATGAGCACTATCTGCTCAGATTCCAATGACCACAGTTTCCATCAGCAGCCGAAACTTGCCCTTCGCGTCTGAAGAGCTTGCTCTCATTCCGTCACTACTCGTTTAACAATAAAGTTTACCGCGCAGTAGACAAAACTCGAGGCTTCACATGAAACGGGAGGATAGCTGTCTCTATTTTAGACCTGGCAAGGTTAATGCTACCGTTCCCGGGTTGACTAGCTTGTGTCTGCCGGTCATCAGGCCGGAATTTTTATGGCCACGGGCCGTAAACATATATAGAAATTACAATGATTACACACTGAATCTGCCGACACGCAGTATAAAATGGTCGCCTTATCGGCTAAGCCGTGCAGGGTGGATAAGCGAAATCGGGCTACTGCAGGAAACTTTATCTCCGATTCTGCCTCATTTCCATCCCCTTCCTCTTCTCAATATAACAATAACGCTCCTTTAGATTCTATGAATATGGTTGGTGTAGGTCATATCACAGCCCAATATCGGGTTGCCAAATATTGAAAATAGTTTAAGTAGACTATAATTCATTAAACATAGGTTAGGTTTTAACATAGGCGCATTACTGTGTGAACATTAAAACAACTTGTACAACAAGAAGCTCTTTCATGTTCGTTGGGTAAATTAGAAATCGACGTATTTTGCGTAACTGAAACCAGAATACAAGATCCTACGTGTATTACAAAACTGGTTTCACCGTCCCTATCTACGCGTTATTGGTTTCAAGCATCTTGTTTCACGGAGTTTTCTCAAGCCAGTAAATGGGGAGTTGGTATTGTCCTTAACTCACGAGCTGAAGCTTGCATAATTGAATGGTTCCCTTTAAATAGTCAACTGTGCGGCACGTTTAAACAAATTTACTAAATTCAATGAAAAATCGTTATCAACGTTTCCTCTTCGTTTTATCTGTATATGCTCCTACCTATTGCCGCAAAAGTGAAAGCAAAGAAACTTTACTACGAACTGAGCTCCTTACGAAGTAGAGCACGAAGTTCAGATATAGCCTTGGTTATGGTTGGCATGAATGCTCAAGTTGGGCGCTTAACGCAGAATTTCATTTAGGTGGAAGATACACTTTAAGCTCGACGCGAACGAAAAAACGGTGAACGGCTTTTAGATAGCTGATCGGAACATAGATTATATTTAAGTAGTACAAACTGTAGATGTGTTAGACGTTGCGCCACAAGACGTCCTCCAGCTCCCGGACAACGGTAAACTCAAATAGATCATGTAGCAATTAGTTATAGATGGCGTGGTTGCATCCAGGATTGTCGTTCTTTTTGGAATACATGCTGACTTGGACCATGATCTTAGCTGTTGTAGACTCTGCACTAAAATTTTCCGGGAACATAAATCAGAATAAACTCGAAATAAATGTAGGCAAACTCTAACAACTAGCTTTCCGACAAATATATTAAGATATTCTAAAGTCTAAGCTAGCTCGTCTTGACGGCGAAAATCTGAATTGATAAGTTACAATATGCGCAATGCAGGTTCTATTGTATGTGGCATTGCAAATCCCAGTAGAAATAATCATTGACTCTGTAAAATTTATGGAGATACTCAAAAAAATGCGCCAAGTTCCACTCTGCTCGACTCATAATAATACTCGTTCGCAATATAAGACGCCAAGAGTCAATCTAAAATCCTTTTGGACCATAAAGGATGGAGAAATGGAAGAAGCATTCGCGTCAGGTAATAGTTGCTGTTTGTTCCAACTTATTCGCGCAACAGATCCGAGAAAATTAGAAGTTAGTGAAATTATAAATGATGGTAACAACCATTTAATAACCGATAACATAAGTCGTCTTGCTAGGTGGGATGAACACTACAAAGATCAATTTTCTTGGGCACCCGCGTCAGTTCCGATTACCGAAAGCATGCTTGCATTAGCGGTGTGGAGTTTTAGTCTCGAAGATCTATCAGAGTTAGAAATATGGGATGCAATCCTATCTCTTAAATGTCACAAAGCTGCAGGCCCTGACGATTTGCTTCCAGGATTATATGAGGATGGTGGCGATATAATTTTGGGAGCATTGACCAAACTTTTTCATACTATATAGAATGAAGAAACCGTACCACTGGATTGGAATGAGTCGACCATCATTCCTATATTCTAAAAGGCAATCGTAATTCGTGCAATAACCATCGTGGTATAAGCTTGAATCCAGTCGTATCTAGGTTATTTGCTTCGATTGTCCTACGTCGTCTTAGCGCCTCACGTGAATCACATACTAGAGAATAACAGGCTGGATTCCGCTCAGGACGAGGTATAGATAATATTTTTACGTTAAGGCAAGCTTTTGAAAAGAGACATATCACAACTGCCGTCTTTCTAGAATTCAAGGGTGTATTGAACTCGGTGGATCGCAATGTTTTATTCCATATTTTGTCGAAAAGTAGTGTGCCCACAAAATTTGTTAATATTATACACGCTCTCCACACAAATACTTCTGGTCGTGTTAAGGTCTAAAATTAATTAACGCCCAACTTTACAACCAGCAGTGGTGTTCGTCAAGGTTGTCTACTTTTTTATTTTTGTTTAATTTTGCAATCGATGCTATTATGAATAACACTATTCCACACATTCAGGGTGCAGCTTTTGAAGGTTTCTCAGGCGGTAAACTAGTCGATCTTGACTATGCAGATGATATTGTGCTATCATTTGAAAATCAAGATGTTTGTCAAGCCACCTTGAATAGATTAGCAGACGTTCCATCTCTCAGTATGCAATTCACACCCTCTAAATTTAAGATACTTTTACAGGATCACTCACCAATCACTCCAATGCTGCGACTGCGGAATGAAGATCTAGAAATAGTTGACAGGTTTACGTATATTAGAGCTGTATCAATAACTTGAGCAATATGTCTGACGAGATGAGAATGAAAATCGCGAAAGCTAGAGTAGTTTTCTCAAACCTTTGCTATGTATGGAGAAACGCGAATATTTCACACTGCCTTAAGGGTCGTGTTTTACAATACGCTAGTGAAACTTGGCCTCTTAGGGCTGATTTGAGATGCTTACATGCATTCGACCATCGTTGTTTGAGATGCGCAGTAGCCATGCTGGTTACCAACAACTTATAACCAACCTTTACATCCCGTAGACGTATTTTTGGATCTGTCAATAAGCGTTCTTCGTTAGAAAACAAATAAGGCTTCATTAACTTCGTTCGCTCGGTCAGGTTTTACGCATGCCCTCAATTCGATTACCCAGTAGAGATCTGTTCTATCATCTAGCATCAGATTGGCGTAAGAAACTGGGTGGGCAGATTTTGACATGGCAAGAACAGTTGAAGTCACATACATCCAATTTGGGTGGTATATGACCCACTTATCTGCCAGGAATGGGATCCACGTGCGCATCATAGCTCTCGGTTAGAAGCCCTTAGCGTTATGGCATCGAATCAAGCTCAGTGGGCGTTCTTGTTGCAACATGTCCAGTAGAATCTTCTTAGTAACTTTCTTTTCCTAGTAAGGCAAAGTTAGCCGAGAGGTTTGGTTTGTTAATGATTTGATACGGTGAAATCCAAAAGGAAGCCGTATTGCTGATGTTGCTCTGCCCTAATGGTGTTGTGGAGAGGTTTATTTTGCCTCATTTCTGTGAATTATCTTGATAAATATACTCATAGTAACTAGGTATTCTGTCTTTATCTCTCTCATTCGCTCTTTCTCTCATAAATTTCACTTATAATTTGTGTCTACATTATTATTTTTTATGTTAATTAAATATATTTTCGCTTCTTATGGTTATATGGCAATGAAATATTAGTCACTATTGGCTTTTGTATGTCTGGACATGATGTTGATTATGATAATATGAAAGAAGTAGCAGCGAATTTTTGTTCCAATTTATTCGCACATAAAGTCCGATAAATTGAAAGTTAGTGACGCAACAACTGTTTGTAGCAACAATATAATAATCGATGAAATATTTTTCCTTAATAAGTGGATTGAATACTTCGAAGATCACATTTCTTGGGCACCAGTATCAGTACTGATCCCCAATAGTATGCTTTTATCATTAGTGGGAGCGTTTATCTCGAAAAACCAACGGTATACACAATGCAATATTGTCTCTTAAGCATAGAAAAGCTGCAGGCTCCCATGATTTACTTCTGACATTATTTAAGGATGGTTGCGATATAATTTGTGTGGTGTTGATTAATCTTTTTCTTACTGTATGGAATGGTGAAACCGTTCTGTTTGTTTTAGTCAGTCGATCATCATTTCTATTTTTGAAAAATGTAATTATAATTCTATTAAACAACCATTGATGGCGAGCTTGTAGTAAACACCACTCCCATTGTATTTAACCAGTCGTCGAAGCACGAATGACTGGCGGTAGTTTTCCTATGTTGTTCGACAATGAGATTGGTGTTTACTTCAAGCTCGCGATCTAGATTTAAAGAAGTGTAATTTTTTGCATAACTCTCTTAATATACGCTTGACTCCAGTCTTATCTAGGTTATTTGCTTCGATTATTTTACTCTACCTACGCGCTTCGCGTTAATCACATATTAGAGAATATAAAACCGAAATCAGGCCGTGAAGACATTGTGTGGATAATATTATTACCCTAAGACAAGTGTTTGAACAGCGAAATTTTAGTGTTCTTTTTCGGCTCACATATAACGATAAAATGACTGACTATAATGAATCCATGTGCAATCGTTCTTCGCGCAGGATAAAAAGTGTCGCCTTAGTCGAATCATGCAAGATAGATAAGCGAAATCAGGATACTGAAGATACTCTCATTTTTTATTCTCCTATTTTCTCTTCTCAATTGTGAAATAATGCACTTTTTAGATGTTATGAATATGATTGATATTGATCAGATCGCTAAGCCTAATGCTGGATTGCCCCTAGCTCATGATTTGGCGCTCGTTTAATTGAATGGATCCTGAAATTTGAACGGCGTGTTTAAAGACATTAGCTAAAATCAATTTCAGCAACCCTAATAAGCGTTGGGTTTTCGCTGTATCCACATATACTCCCATCGATTGCAAAAGAGACGACAGTAAGGACTATTTCTCTGATCCAAGTTCTTTGTAAAGTAGAGCAAGGAGTTCAAATATAGTCTTGACCATGAGTGACATGAATTCTCATGTTGGGCGCTTAAACGACTTCTTTCTTCTTTACTGCGGCTGGCTCCTTTTAGAGGATAAGCCGGCTCCATTGATATCCCGGATTAAACCTCTCCATGCCGGGCGGTTGGCAGCCATTTCGGAACATAAAGAGGGCCAATGACGCTCCCAGTGACGCGGACCATAAACATTGCGTAAACCTAGGAGTTCCATGTCCGATTTGATTGTTGCAAGCCATGTCTTCAGTTGTCCACCTCGGCGGCGGCGCCAGTTTGCACATTGACCTGGGTTCATCACCTGCCGTACCATTTCGTCTTCGGGTTTGCGTAGTACGTGCCCGAACCATTGAAGTCGACGATGTTGGATCCAGACGGATAGTTGCATGATGTCACCGCATTGGTGACGAACAGATGCGTTCGACACTCGGTCCATCCATTTTGTCTTTGTGATGTACCTAAGGCACCAATGGTCGAATACTTCGAGCTTTTTGGAGTCCTCAGAACGTAATGGCCAAGTCTCACAGCCATACAGTAGCACAGGGCGAACAGTAGCCTGGTAGACTCGGATTTTCGTTTTGAGGCTGATTTCACTTCTTCTCCAAAGTGAGTTCTTCAATTGTAAGAAAGCAAGTCTGGCACGGTCGATGCGTGTTCGGACTTCATTCTTTGCTTGACCAGTTGGAAGTATTTTTGAGCCAAGGTACGTAAAATCGTCGACTGTTTCGATTGGGCTGTCGTACACCGTGAGCTGCTCATCAGATGAAGATACACCGATGGCGAAGGCTTTCGTTTTGTCGGCATTGATTTCCAGACCAACGGCTGATGAAAACTGGGCCACTTGATCCAAAACGGTTTGCATGCTCCCAAAGCTGTCAGCAAGGAGAACAACATCGTCTGCGTAATCAACATCCGTCAGCCATAGGTTATTTGATACTTGAACGCCTCGGAACTCAGTTAGCGCGTTGCTCAGAATCCAGTCAACCGCATAATTGAACAATATGGGTGACAAGGGACATCCTTGTCGAACCCCTGTGTGCAGACTGAATTCATCCGATTCTTCTCCGTAAACACGTACTCTGGCTTTGGTGGCTGCATAGTAGGCCTTGATCAGATTGACGAGTTTTATGGGCATACCGTCGAGCAGCATGATGTTCCATAGGGAGTCGCGATCAACAGAGTCAAAAGCAGCTCGGAAGTCAATAAAACAAGCGACGGTTGGTTGTTGAAATTCGTTGCGATGTTCCAAAACTCGCCGTAATGTAAAGATCTGATCAACACAGCCTTTGCCTGGGCGGAATCCACCCTGATTGGGACGGGTACGGACATGCCGCTCATTACAGAAGCGGTTCAATAGAATCGACGCCAACAGCTTGGATGCGGTGTTGAGAAGACTGATACCACGGTAGTTTTCGCACCTTGATCTATCACCCTTTTTGGGAAACGGTAGCAGGATTGACATTCCGAAGTCTGACGGGCATGCTTCTTGTTCCCAGATAGAAGAGAACAGTCGATGGATTGATGGCAGTAGTGCGCCTATACAGGCCTTGTAGATCTCTGCAGGAATTCCATCTTCACCGGGGGATTTCTTGCTCTTCATGCGCTGGATGGTCGTAGCGATCTCAACCTCAGTTGGGGAAGAGCAGTCCACATCGTAGCTGGGTGTAGATGTTGCAGGTGGTTGCGGTGGGGAGCGGCCACTGTATGGTCGGTTCAATAACTGCGAAAAATGTTCAACCCATCTTGCGATTTTGCCATTGACATCAGAAATCAAGTCTCCTGTTGCGCTGCGTAGAATTGTCTCTGCATTGCGCTTACCGGATGCTTTACGTATAAGACGGAAGAGACCCCCGAAATCACCGACGTTTGCAGCCGATTCCATGGCGGAAGCCATTTCATCCCAGTACTGCTTACGGTCAGCCCGAGCAGACCTCGTGGTTTCACGTCTCAGGTGGCGATAATTAGGCGCGTTATTCATCCGGGCATCTCTTGCTTTTTGTGACGCCCGCATCGTGCGTTCAGAGATCCAGTCTTTATGGTGACTTTTGATGGTTCCGAGCGTTTCAAGCGCAGCTTGCTGAGTAGAGAGTTTCAAGTTATTCCATTGATGCTCCACATTGGTTTTATCTACGGCATGAGTTCCACCGTCAGCGGCAGTCAACTTTGCAGTGATTGAGGCAGATAGCGCTGTACAACGGGATGGGTCCGTTAGGGCAGCAACATTCAGGCGTTTCGTAGGTTGACGGCGCCGTCGGGACTTGAGATGAAGCCTCAATTTGGCACGTACTAGAGTGTGGTCGGACCCTCCTCGGTTGCCAGTTTCAGCTCCTCGGTATGACCTGCAATCTTCGACAGAAGACATCCAACGCGACCGTACCAGAATGTAGTCGATCTGATTGGCTGTGTGACCATCGTTTGAATACCAGGTGAGCAAATGCTTCCGAGGGTGTTGGAAACGCGTATTGGTAACGCACATATGGTTGACTTCTGCAAAGCTGATAAGTCGTGCTCCGTTCTCGCAGCGCTCACCTAGACCAAACTTTCCCAGTATGTGTCTGGTGGATGAGTCAGAAGGTCCTGTTCGTGCGTTCCAGTCACCAGCAACAAACAGTATGTCGCCTCTGGAAATTCCGTTGATGGTCTCTTGCAATTGGTCGTAGAACTCATCTTTCACATCTGAATCAGCTGCGAGGGTTGGTGCGTAGACGGCTACGACTGTGATGTTAAAAGGTTTCCCTCTCAGTCGGACCGTTGCGATCCTCGGTGATACAGGATTCCAAGCCAGCATGGCTCTCTGCGCTGTAGGACCAAGTAGAATGGCTACACCGTGTTGTCCGGACCCGTCAACTGGTCCGCTGTGATGCATCAAGTATGTTGATTCTGCCGACGGTACTTTTATCTTCGTTGATCCCGTGCCGGGCAGTCGGACTTCAGACAGGCATGCAACTTCAATCTGGTAGTCATATAAAGATTTGGCCGTGATTGCTTGGCTGCCGATATCAAGCAATGTTCGAACATTCCAACACCCGAAATAAATAGGTGTTTTCGCGCTGATAAAACCAGATAGCTTTTCACTTGACACCCTAGCCTCTGGGGGAGCACAGGGCGCGTCGCTTGCCGGGGACGCCGTAGCATGAACGGTATTCATAGATTGTGACATTTTCATGGAGTTTCTTGGGAATTTGGTACAAGTGGTGTCCCCTCACCACTCGGCTTTTTGATCGAGGACGCACCTCTAGCCTTTGCACATCCAAGCGCAGTCTGCAAGGCAGCAGTAAATAGTATGGTTGCCGGTGGCTGTTGAGAGCTCATTCGCCATTCGGAAGTACGGGGTACTGTCCAGGAGTCCATGTAATCCTGTGGCTGTTGTCCCCTTTTGTGGCGGGGAACACACGCCGAGTCATGGTGCCGTCGTCGGGCTCATGTGGTATTTTATAGGAGATCCGATTGCCGGTCGGAAATCCACCACGCCCTGGTGACACCACCGCCATAGCCCCGTTAGCCCATGTACGATCGATCATCGAAACATGGTTGACACCGTCGTACCACGTTGAGGAAGGGATGGTCTTTACGACGGTCTATGGCCGTGATAGCTCAGTTGGGAGAGCGTTACACTGAAGCTTAAACGACGCAGAATTTCGTCTATGTGGCATATAAACTTTAAGCTCAATGTGCAAAGATAATAGTGAACGACTGCTCAATAGCTTTCTGGAACATATATTGTATTTGAATATTACAAAAGCATTGCGCCACATGCCGTTCACCATCCAACGGACAACTACGGTCTCAAGTAAATAAAGTAGCATTTTGTAATTGATGGCATGGTTTCATTCTTGAATTTTGTTCTTTCAGGAACACATGTCGACTATTACTGTGCTACTATTTGTTGTAAATGTGCACACATTTTCAGAAAGGCTAAATATGAATAAACCTTACATAGATGTAAGTTAACTTGAAGAGCTATTTTGAAAATAAATATGAAGCTTATCTGACATCAATTTTATCTAGGCTTGATAATGAAACTTGGCTTTAGCGTGGACAAATATCAGATGCGCTATGCATATTTATAATAATACCCTTTTAAATATAAATCGCAAAGTGTAGCGCAGTCGAAAAGTCGATCTAGAATCAATTTGGACCAGAAAGGCCAGAGTTTGAAGAAGCACTTGCATAAGCTAGCAGCCGGTTATTCGAATGACAGGCTAAAAAAATTTAAATTTAGTAATACAATAAATGATTTTAATAATAATCGTATAACCGATACAATATGTCGTCTTCATAGGTGGGCTGATAAAATCAAAGATCAATTTTCTCAAACACTTACATCAGCCCGGATCCATGAGAGTATGCTTGTATGAACACTGTAGATCTCGAAACTCGAACAACCATCAGAGTAAGATATGCGGAATTCTAGCTAATTTATTAAACATTAAGAATCTGGCCTGGATGATGACAACAATTTGTGGGGTGTTGTCAAATCGATGTTGCGCCATATGCAATAAAAGAATTCTGTCAGTTGCTTGGAGCGAGCCGACCATCAAACCGATCTTCTAAAAGAATAATCGGTATTCGTGCGACAACCTTCGCTAAATAAGCATGATTTCAGTCGCATCTAAGTTATTTGCTTCAGTTATCTTACGTCATTTTAGTGCTTCGTCTGAATAACGTCCTGGAGAGCAAAAACCCGGATTCTGGTCAGCACGAGGGGGCATAGATAATAGGTTACACTAAAAAAGTTCTTGAACAATAGCAGTCTTTCTAGACTTCAAGAGTGCATTTTAATCGGTGGATCGCACTTCTATGTACGATATTTTGTCGAAAAGTGGTATTCTCACTAAATGTGTTATTGTTTACGCGCTGTGTACACAGACACTTGTTGTGTCAAGGTCTACAGCGAATTAATACACAACCATACTACAAATAGTGGTGCTCGTCAAGGCTGCACATTTTCCACATTTGAGAATAAAAGCTGTTATTCTTTTATACGATCTTTATTCGGGCGTCAAAGTACTCCCGACGGTAAATGGTCGATTTTTGACTATGCAGATGTTGTTATATTTTGATTCGTGAATCGCGATTCTGCTCAGCCCACCTTGAATAGATAAGCACTCATCGCTCAGTTTTTCGGCATGAAATTTACATCTGCTGAATTTAAGCTGCTTCTAAAATATCCTGCATCATTAGCTTAAAATCTGCAGCTACGTCAATAATTTTGGCAACATGTATGCCAAGGTGAATGTGAGAATCGTGAGAACTACAGTAACTGTCTCCAGCCTGGAGTATCCTATTCTGCCTTAAAGGCCTTGTGTGCAATGCATTCGTACTTGCAGTTATACTTTAATCTAGTGAAATTTGTCCAACAACGAGTAAACAATGCTGATACTAGTAGATGTATTTTTGGAGCGGCCAACAACTGCTCCTCGTTAGGCAAACAAAAACGGCTTCATGAGTCGGGCAGATTTGGTTTTTCGTATGACTTCAGTTCGGTTGCGCACTAGAGTATTATTCTCTCAGTCAGTCCCAAATTGTCATTCGGAACAAGTTTGACAGATTTTTACATGATATATACTGCTAAAGTGAACTAAATTCAAATTTTGTACTGTAGGACCTGCCTGTCTGCCGGGAACAGGTCCACGGCCATCATAGTTCTTGATTGGAACCCTGCGCGATATGGCAGCTAGTCGAGCTCAGTGGATATCTTGTCGTTGATTTCTAGTAAAATTATCTTCATAACATTCTTTTCTTAGCAGGTCAGAGTTAACTGCAAGGTTCAGTCGTTTTTATGAAGCAATACGTTGAAAACCGCGAAGATGCAGCAATGTCGATCTAGCCTCGTGTTAAAGCTGAAGTGGCAATGACTGTGTGTGTAGAAGCCTAAGTTGCCTCATTTCTATGCGTTACCTAAGCAAATTTATCCATTTGAATTATTAATTACACACACACATTACACACATATATATATATATATATATATATATATATATATTATAAATCACTCATGAGGAATAATTGAAAGCTTGTTTTAAATTATTACTTTTGGGTTTTTAATTAATTTTCATTCAAAAAATTGTTTTTAGTATTATGTTTTAATATTTAATCTATCTCGTAGTTAAATGGCAGTAGAGAATCAGTTATTCAATGCTGCCAACACGAGTATGCAGCTTTGTCGTAATGTTCGTGTTTGCAGTGCATATATTCGTGATATTTTATTCTATGCCAGTGAAATTTGGCCCCGTAAATTTGAAGACCGGACGCTTAAAGACATTCGACCACCGTTGTTTGAGAAGCATAACACATATGAGCTACCAGTGAGGAATATTAAACGCTGCCCTCCGTAGCTAGATTCTAGTAGCGGTCAACAGTTGTTCTTCGTTAAAAGAACAAATGAGGTTACATAGATTGCGCCGACTTGGTCACGTTTTACGTATGCCTTCAATTCGATTGCCCATTCCAATTTATTATTTTAGCCGGCGCTTGGTTTTCGTAAGAAACAATATGGACATATTTTGATACAGTAGAATCAGATACGGCTAAGTAGGGTAATGTAGAACCCGTTCGTTTATCAGGATGGGTTCCACATGCGCATCATTTATGTTGGCTGGTAACCCTGCGTGATATGGCATCGAACCGAGCTCATTGGCGATCTAATTGAAATTTTCATGGAAAATCATCTAAACTTCATTTCTTCGTAGATCAGAACTAACTAAAGTTCGGTCGGCTTTATAAAGAGATACAGTGAAACTTGTAAAAATGCTGTATTGCCGATATCGCCTTCCTCTCAAGCTTACTTAACTATAATAATATTTTGTAGAAATCTAGGTCAATTATTTCTGTGTTATCTTGGTAGGTATCCCTATTTGAAATAGACTCTCTCCTTCATGAATCAATCTTTAATTTTTTGTCGAACTTATTACTTTCATCATTATTTGAAATTTAATATACTTTATACACAGTTCATGATTCAAGACGACCCGTCGGGTTTCAAAAGGTATCCTAGTTCAATGAATTAATTGTCGACTAACAACAAACAGCCGTTAAGCAACCTATAATGTTCTGAATGAAAATTGACCATAATAATAGTTTTACAGGTATTTAAATACAGACCGTATCAGATTAACTCACATGGTCGAAATTAATGAAACTCTGCTGTACTTTCCTGCTGTGTCTTCGTAACAGCATCGTCAGCGCATACGATGTTAGGAGTACATTCACCATCGATAATCTCCACTTCGGTGGGTGTTGGGTTAGCTTCACATTTTTTAAATGTGAGAAAAAAGCTTCTTTAACGTCCGAGTTAATCGCAAAATTTTCAGAAAGACCAGTGATAATGTGAATAAACGCCGATGAGTCATTATGACAGGTTTCGAGTAGTCTAGCGATTTTTGCATTGCTTGCAATAAACTTACACGAGAGGCAGAATCGAAAGCAACCGATACCCTGCCAGAATTGGCCTAGTTCGCTTCTCGCACTCTTCACTATACGTTTTGAAAATAATAACAGTGACCACCTTTAACGCAGCAAAGAGCAAACTGATGTCACAGTAGATTCTGTTTGTGGCGAAGTACCTGTATATATGCAATTGCGGATTGGGTATTGCGCACCTAGTGACAGACTAGTTCAAATATGACTAGTAGGATAAACCAAAGTCCACATGAACAAAAGGTATAATATCATGTGCACATTCGTTCCGTGCTTCCCGGCGATATATAATTGGTAAAGGGCGTAATACCGGCTCCTACTGATGTATCTCCAGTAAGCACAAAACGAATTCGCACGAAAAAATACGTTCCGTTCAAACTATTTTTGGTTTATCCTTCTGGTCATATTTGAACTAATGATTTACTAGATGCGCAACACCTAATACACAATTTAATATGATATCACAGTATTAGCAGGAGTGTTAGTTATACCTTTATGTGGATGGACACCACAACGACATTCTTCCACTTGTTTTGGATGGATTTCTCTCTCCAGATTTCTAAATCCTTCTAAGCCAATATTCAATCGAACTTGAAAAATTAAGGAAGGACATCAGGTCTAGCAGATAAGCGGCCCTTCATGAGATCACGTGTTTATCCCAGTTTATAAAAGTTAGGAGTTTCGATATATCTCAAAATTGCATCGAGTCACTTCATTGCTAATGGCGCCATTTGAAATATGTGGCGGATTGAGGAGTTTTTCAAAATGGTTGGCATGTCCCGCTTAAGAACCTGGTGGTGCTCGTACTTCCATTGCAGAATAACCAGTACTCTGACGTTGGATTTGGGCGTATAATTCGAGTAAGTTGTTACGTGTCGACACCGTTTCCAACTTGTTAGTAACAGTAATCCACTGTTTATCTTCATTGTACGCTTGGCTGTCAGTAAAAATCTTGCGAAGCTTATACAAGAGGTTGCGATCTTTTAGTTTCGAAACAGATGCCACGTTTGGCGTAGGTTAGGTGTTAGTAGAAATAGAAATCAAGTTCGCAGACTTTGTCATAGCAAGTTGAGCCGAAGCTTGCTAAAACTTTTTATTTATATCGCTCCAGATGAAGAGGCCTGAGCGTTCCTGATGTCATTCTGCACAACTAGATCCGTTGGTAATAAACGGATGATCGGATGCAATACGGGCTCCCGCATGAAGCGGTACCTCAATTTGATTCTAACGGTTGGAGGTTTGTAGTCATATTAATTAATTCAGCCTGTACAGCAACCATGTTGCTCTTTTGCTTCTTACGAGAATTTGGTTATGTGAATACGATGGCGTGTTACCATTTTGACACAAGAATTCGCTTGTGGTTCTAGAAAACTGAGTTCACAACAATTTAGGTTTAATTGCAAGGTCGGCGAGCTTGATGCTATTATCACAACAACTTTTAGCTTAGTTCAATCACCTTACAATGCGCTGAAATCACCAACAATCACTAAGATGCATGAACACCGCTCAGGGTCAGTGTTCAAATTGATAGTCCTTCAAATAAATTATTTTTATTGACAGAATAGCTAAAATTTTGCACTCTGGGAATCAGGTTGTATAAGAAGAACCTAGCATAAGCCAAACGAGACCTTATAGCTCTTGGATCAAAAGGGGCCGCCGCTGCGACACTAGATAGAAGAAGAACGACACACCATCTGGCTGGATCACTAGCATTGAGATGGCTGAATTATCGCATTATCGCGTATGCTTGATTCGAAGGAAACCCATTTTGGAGTACTCAAAGCAATTATTGTCTCTTGAGGATTAGCAATGTGGTGTTTGCGCATTTGAAGTTCATCAACCGTATCATATTGACTAGCTCACTAAACTAGAGCTGTCGAATTCAAAGAGTTTATGGATTAGCGTTTGTGGGTCCAGGCCACAATGAGGACCAGAAGAATCTGCTGAAGTCCACCAGACATATAGCAGTCACTAAGTGCACTCTGATTAGTGGTGTCAAGTTAGTACACTCTTTATTAGATCTCTGACGATTACGCGGCGATATTGGTCTTTCCTCAGATTTGCATAAATGGATTTTAATGCTGGGCCAATTTACTGTGGCTCATTTAATCGCATTCGTCCTGGAAAACTCAGCAGATAAGACAATCCTTTTTGTCCTGTGCGTTGGTGGATGCAGTATGGAATCATTAAATTTGTTCTTTACGTATGTTCGTGGTCTATATGAGAATAATTTACTTTTACTTTACTTTACTGCGGCTGACTCCTTTTAGAGGATAAGTCGGAAATTCCGTTGATAGTCTCTTGCAGTTGGTCGTAGAACTCATCTTTCACATCTGAATCAGCTGCGAGGGTTGGTGCGTAGACGGCTACCACTGTGATGTTGAAAGGTTTCCCTCTCAGTCGTACCGTTGCGATCCTCGGTGATACAGGATTCCAAGCCAGCATGGCTCTCTGCGCCGTAGGACCAAGTAGAATGGCTACACCGTGTTGTCCGGACCCGTCATATGAGAATAACAGTTTGCTAATTCCCAGTGTGGGTGGATAGTTCGGTTTCTGTGTCTTCTTTTTCTTGGATGGCCTGCTCACGAAAGCTGTTGAGCACCATCAGCCTGTTTATGTAATTTTAGATTTTTCCTTCGCTTAGATGTTATTGTGAACAAAATAATGGTCGCCATCTGCTAAGAATAACTGGCATTTTTAATAAGCGTCAAAAATCGCCTTTGCTTACTTTCTTATTATTGCATACACAGATCCCATGCGAAAGTCAGGACCTAGACTGTATGCGATGCTAGCCATAACTGTATTTACGGCGTCAAGAAGAAACCCTGACATTGCTTTACGGCTAGGATTACATTAAAAATAAATCACCGTTGAAGTCAGTACAATGTAATTATATATCTAAGATGTCTTATCACTTTTTTATTTATTAAACTTTACCGCAATTGCGGAAAAGCTCATTTCCCCTATTTTTCTGTATTTCAATTTAAGCACCCTGTCTTGCCTCACTGGGAATGGGCAACTTTTTATTTGTCTACAGTGGTAACTCAGCTATAAATACTTTTTCCTACTTACGCAGCAGTGAAGCATCATTATTTAAAGCTTGTGTGATGTTGCCTCGTAATAAATATATTAATGCTATTCTGTATTCTTCCTTGGTTTGCTCTATTTTTCGCTGGTTCTTTGTATTTCTATTTAATTTTATCTAACGCTTTTTGGTAATTTGAACACATTGTTATTATTTCTGTGATTTCAGTCTTTTTTGTTCTTTGGACGCGAAGATTTTGTATAATTACGCGTGTTTATTTCTACGATTTAAGGGCAATTCGCTTCGCTAGCAGAGTAGATTATGCTCATATATTTTGGGCATTAATATATATCGAGATTGATTTTAATTATCTCAAGCCTATATCCATCAGTTCTATCTGAAAATGTTTTCTGACATTTTTATTGATTTCAACGGGACTTCATATGACACTGGAGGTGCTATTATTATCTCAATAAATTTTAATGGATTACTTGTAATGATATTTATTATAAGTACCTATCGAACAGTTTCTATGCTAGCATTCTTTATAAGGCCTTAAATATATTTTGACATGCATATATGCATAATAGGATTTTGAGGTCTCTCGAAGGATGGGTTCCAGATGAGTTTATAACATTAAGAGTGGAATGTAAGTTGAGAAAGTGACGGATATTGCGAAAAATATGTTTCAGCTACGAGATCGCTTGTATCCAATTTTTCAAATCCAATAATACACCGGAGTTACCACAGTAGCCGAGCAAGCAGGATGTTCAAGATGACTTGTCAAAAAGTACACTGACAAACACATTTAGACTTTCATTACCGGGATCAATAGGATTAGTAAATCGTAATTTTAGCTTCTGTCTACTACTTCCAAACGCTTATTTGACAATGGTATAAATAATTCCCAGGCGCCAGAAACTAGTTTGTGTTATCTCTTCAGTTCCGCTACAAACATTGATATCGACAATATATTTAACCGTAAATCCTATTACTTGGTGCTTAGTAAATCGTAATCACCATTATCATAAGCTTGGATTGTAATACAAAAGTTGATACTAATTGATACTTCACTGCAATATATCAACACGAAAAAATAAAATAAATAAATGAAATAAAAGAAAATATACCAAAAAGTAGAACTATTGCCAAATTTTTAATATAGATAAAAAATTATTGGGAGGGAAAGGTTTATGATGGGCAAAGTCTAAAGAATATTGGTATATTTAACAAGATAGAACACAATAATAAGCCATGCCACACCTCTACAACACACCATTATGATCAAGTCAGCTTCAAGGCAAGGGAATATCGGCAATACACGCTCCTTGCGAGTTTCGCTGTATCACGTCATAAACACAACCGATCCTCACAGGTAACTCTACATAACTAAGAAAAGTTAGTTACGAAGATGATTCTGCTATAAATATGCAGCAAATATCGCGCCGTTTTTAACCAAAAATTATTATGTGCACATGGGCCTCATCCTAATAGGCGGGTGGATCCTATACTATCTAATTTGAATATATCTCACATCTGCTATTTATGCCATCTCAAAATCTTTCCACATTGTTTCCTACACTAATCTGGTCCTGTCTCTGAGAATATTGCTTTAATAGGTCATACGCAAAACGCGCCAAAGTCAATGGAGTCTTATTTGTTAGTCTGACGAGGAGCATTTGTTGGCATATCTAAAAATGCGTCTATGTACGTCAGCTTTTATTATCTGTTGTAGGTAACCTGTATGTGCTATGCTTATCAAATCTACGAATTTAAGGGAACAAGTCCTGAAGTATAATAAATCTGCACATATAGATGTATTGTATGGAGTAATATTGTTCGTAATACCATCTGTCATCATCATCATCATCATGTCCAGCCATACAAAAGTCAACAGTGACTAATGTTTCACTGTCATTTAACCATAAGGAGTGAAAAAAGTATATAAGTGAATTTAGACAAATTATTAGTGAGATTTACGAGAGAGAGAGAGAGAGAGAGAGGCAGAGAGAAGGAAAACCTTGCTAATATGAGTAAATTTATCAGGATAACTCACAGAAATGAGGCAAACTAAACCTCGCCACAACACCATTATGGCCAAGTTAGCATTCGGGCAAGGCGACATCAATACAGCTTCCTTGCGGATTTCACTGTATCACGTCATAAACAAACCAAACCTCGCAGCTAACTTTGCCCTACTAAGAAAAGCAAGTTACGAAGATGATTCTACTAGACATCTGCAACAAGATTACCACTGAGCTCGATTCCATGCCATATCGCTAAGGGTTTCTAACCAAGAACTATGATGCGCACGAGGACGCATCCTGGCAGACGAGTGGGTCATATACTACCCAATTTGGATGTAAGTGACTTTAATTGTTTCTGCCATGTCAAAATCTGCCCACCTTGTTTCTTACGCCAATTTGGTGCTGGATGAGAGAACAGAGCTCTGCTGGGCAATCGAAATGAGGGCACACGCAAAACGTGACGAAGCCGATGGAGTCTTATTTGGTTGTCTAACGAGAAGCACTTATTGTCAGATCCAAAAATACGTATACGGATGTCAACGTTAGTTATTCGTTGTTGGTAACCAACATGTGCTATACTTCTCAAACAACGATGATCGAATGCCTGTAAGCGTCGCAAATGATCAACTCTAAGAGGCCAAGTTTCACTAGCGTATAGTAAGACTGCGCGTACAGATGCATTGTAAACACGACCTTTAAGGCAAAGTGAAATATTCGCGTTTCTCCATGAATGACGAAGGTTCGAGAAAGCTACTCTAGCTTTCGCGATCCGTATTCTCTCCTCGTCTGCCACAAATTAAACAAAAATGGGAAAGTGGATAGCTTTGACTTACACTACAATAGTAAATTTATGTATTAATTCGTTGTCTTTAACTCCACAAGAAGTGCTTGTATTGAGAACGCGTATAATATTTATAAATTTATTGGTCCTACCACTCTTCAACGAAATATCCAATAGAGCATTGTAATCCACTGATCAAATGCACCCTTAAAGTCGAAAAAGTGTTGCCTTAATGGTGTTATGTAGAGGTTTAGTTCGGCTCCAAGTAGAGCTCTGTTCTCTCATCCAGCACCAAATTGACGTAAGAAACAAGGTGGGCAGATTTTGACTTGGCAGAAACAATTGAAGTCACTTACATTCAAATTGGGTAGTATAGGACCAACTCGTCTGCCAGGATGGGTCTTCGTGCGCATCATAGTTCTTGGTTAGAAACCCTTAGCGATATGGCATGGAATCGAGCTCAGTGGTAATCTTGTTACAGATGTCTAGTAGAATCATCTTCGTAACTTGCTTTTCTGTGTCTATATTATTACTTTTGTAGTTATTTATAAACATTTTCTTGTTTTTTGTTTAGTTTCTTATTGTTATATGGCAGTGAAACATTATTTTCTATTTGCTTTTGTATGTCTGTGCATGGTGATGATGATGAGATTAGCTCGTTCAGCTCAAGCGAGGCTAATACGTTGAAAGCTTTGTAAAATCTGATGCATCCAGTGTTAAAACAAATCCTAGGTAATCAAATTTTCTGAGTGTGGCTAAACACAATCGTAGGCTTTGGTTACAAATTAGACATGCGTGTTTCCGTGACTTTATGCTTCAGACCGTACAGGATGGATAGATTTTGGGCGTAGTCAGTGGCTCTACATTCTATCAACAGAACTGCATTCTTAGCGCATTCGATTTCAGCATAATTTTCTGTAGGATCTCGTGCGAACAATAATGGAAAAGAAACGATTAGTTTTAAAAAAAGCAATGATGATAGGGCGCTGTTACCGGTGGTCTTATTTGACAGCGCAATTTTGTGTATTAATTTGACTCACGTATCCCATCCCGACCAAAACCATTCCTTAGTTAGCATGAATGGTATCTCTTGTTATCCAATTGTGGGCACAGTAACAGTGACAACCTGTGATGCAGCCCAAACCTAACTATACCATGCTATTTAGAAGGAGGATTTATGCCATCTTTTTGAAGACGTGGACTAAAAAAGCACAGTCAACGTATTTGAGAAAAACTTCTCCCTCTAGATTTTGGCAATAGGTTACTGCAGATCAAGCTGAATCCCTTTTCCCTCGGTCTTGAAATATTATGAAGACAAGCCATTGGTTCCACCTGCTGGCGAGCCCCATGCAACTGAAAGACTACCACTTCATAACAAGACCGCCAGCCGCGCTGTTTTAAATATGTGGCGGAGTAAAAATATTTTAGAAGTTTGATGAGCTGCGCTTCAGAAACTGATGGCATCCTTAATCTCTTGGCAGAGTGATTACTGCTCATACGCAGGAACGGAGCGTAGTTATAAAATGTTGTTTCGACGCTGCTTCTGTCCTCCCGGCGTTACGCCAGTGTAGATCTGGCATTAAACTTGTTTCATCTTGTAGTTTAGCCGCTGCTATAACACGATGAAAGTTTTAGTCTTAGTAGGAATAGCAGACACGTGATCAAGTTATTTCTTCGAAATACTTGTATAAGCTAGATCTTGCTTTATTTTCATACCCGTCAATATACTGTTTGCTACGCTACCTAAGCTATAGGCGGCTAAATTGAAGCATAAGTGTTTTTGAAGGCTTGCAGCAAATTTTTATGCTTTAAGTGCGCAGAGGAATTTGTAAAAATAGAATTCTAGCAGGCCAAATTTTCTGTCTTTTAACGAGGAGAGCACCTATAATACATACTCGCGTCGTGAAAACCGCCGTCTACATACCAGAATATGATCTCTATGAGTTTGATGATATGATAATGTCTCATCTCTATGGATTACGTGACTATGCTTTATGGCAAAACGCGGCCTGTGGAGCAATATAAGTGAATCTGTTAATGCCAGGCTATATATAGGTTAAGGAATGAAGAGAGTGATACCGTTCTAACAACTACGTTCAGCGAGGTTCTGTCTCTCTCCCAATCTTGATCTAGTATTGCGTCACAATCTTTTTCAGACACTTGAGCATCAGAAAAACGCTCAAAGCCAGAAGCAGTATCTGGTGGCTTTCTAGAAAAAAAATTTTATTTGCGAAATTGTTGAAAGTTCGCGCACAAGATTAAGCTTCAGAGAATCAGGATGCTGACACGAAAAATGAAATGGTTAAAGCGGTTTCTTGTAGCTCTCTAATCAAGTAAGGCCATCGCTGCTACTTTGAGTATCAGAAAATAGACATCAGATCAAGTGAGATCGTCAAAGTGTGCTAGAAGCCAATCACTTGTATTTCGGCATGTTTCCTACTGCATCACAAAGAGGTAATATCAACAGCCGCTTTCCTACGACGTTTCCTGGGAATATAATCGAATGAACACAGATTTTGGTGATGTTGGTGTCGGGATGAAGAGGCCCATCAAGTATTAACAAAACTTT